>JAXGGT010043984.1:0-11716 GCA_035583425.1 Marsdenia floribunda
TAACCACAACCCTCGATTCTGATCCCTGATATTATTTCCCATATCTTAAGTCTCAACTGTTCTACATTTGGGGACTGTGAGACACTGAGGAAGAAAACCCCCTTACTGAAGTTGCCTGCAAAGAGAAAAACAGTCAGCAGGATCAACTTGAAACTTATCTTACAATTTTTGAAAATAAAACTCGAGTCAAGAATGGTCCTTCCTAAACTTCCCTTTGGTCCAGTCCACCATTTTATTAATTGGTTAAGTCGATTACTAGATCAAATTAACTTGAAACTGGAGGGAAAGATTAGAAAAGATTAATACTTTATTAACAGGTGTCTTGCCAGGACCGATTATCTGGTAATTAGATAACAGTTCGATTGAAAACATGCCAACTTTATTTGTTCAGATTCAGAATGAAACAGTTTGATCTTCGACAGCTAAACAGAGAATAAAATCTTTCATGAATACATATCCAATATAATCAGTGCAATCCATGAATCAATTATGAACCGAAAAGAAACAAATCAAGCTTACTTTTAATTTTATCATCTCTGTAAATCTCTCTAGCCAAAGTAGTTTTCCCACTACCTCCAATCCCAGAAATCCCGACGACGACACTCACGTCCTCCTTGGATATTGAGGTTAGTTATGATAGATTTTCTAGTTTGTCTACTAGTTCCAGGGGAGAAACTTTATTTAGTGGATGAAGCAGTAGGCACAAGGCCCAGATACAAATAGATCAAAAGACAAATAGGGCTGACTGTAAATAAGTCCAACCAGTACAGCCCATTTTTCATAGGGCCCAAAAGACATCAAAAATCAAAGTCCAAAAGTGTACAGAAAAAAGACAATAAAACGCATGTGGGATAAAACAAGGGTAGGGTTTATCCAGCGTGAGCTTCTTCATCAGCCGTTGCTTTAGTGTTGTTGCATCGTACCCTCCTGATAATTCCTGATCCATGTCTATCTGCTTCATACAGCTCCATGGTAGTAGATGGGGGCCTTGTGTAAACTTCTACTACTATATGACTACTAGATAATCTTCCTCCATGGGTTGCCAAAAGATCGGCAACCCTGTTTGCCTCCCTGAAGATATGTCTCAGCTGCCACCACAGCAGCTTGGACAGCAGGTGCCTGCAATCAGAAATGATGGGTTGATATTTGGGGTTATCGTTGTGATTAAGCAACGTTGCAGATTGAATACATATCCCAACAGCTAAACAGAGCATTGCAGATTGATGAATACATATCCCATATAATCAGTGCAATCCATGAATCAATTATGAACTGAAAAGAAACAAATCAAGCTTACTTTTAATTTTATCATCTCTGTAAATCTCTCTAGCCAAAGTAGTTTTCTCACTACCTCCAATCCCAGAAATCCCGACGACGACACTCACGTCCTCTTTTTCCGTTAGCATCTACCTCACAGTTTCCTCCCCCCCCCCCAACAACTCAATCCCAGCACCGAATTTCACTAAACTAACTTCGTTCCACCTCTCCTCCTCCACTTTCTTCGCAGCCTCTCCTAACCACCCATTCTCATTCACCCCAATTTTTATCACTACAAGCCGCTGCTCCAGCCTCCTAGTAGAACCCTCTAGTCTATCTAACCTCTCCGACATCTCGTACCTCACGTGATGCACGTCGGCTAGGACATGAGCTTGCATTGGACCCTTTACAAACCTAGAAACATTCTTCTCAAGTTTCTCCATTTTTCTAGCTAGCTGTAGGTTTTTGTACACATTCCAACGAGGGGAACTCGGAACTTTTCTTGCAAGTTCAAGGCTGTTGCGGAGGAGCTGAGAGAACATATGTCGAGCTGACGCTGACGAGGTTGAGAAAGCTCGACGCCGGAATACTTGATTTCTTCGATGATGGGTTTGAGCTCATTGATATAGCCAATGAGTTCTTGAGCACTAGACCTACAAAGAGCAGATTTCTTGCATATGGCTATGAGTTAGAATTAGAAGCTCTGCGGCGATCTCGCCGGCGACAAGTCCGTTACCGCCATAGCTCGCCCCTGGCTTTTGGGCTGATATCGTAGGCCGTAGCCACCAAAGCTGATGGGGTGCATGGTGAGGAGTGAAACTGATGAAGTTGCTGGTTGGCTTCGGGTTTTAAGGCAGGTAGATGGTTATTCCTAGAATGATCAAAATATCTTGGACATTTTTATTTTTTTTAAAGAAAAATTAGTAGATTTATTCATGTATTTAGTGTAATTAATCTCTTTTTTGGTAGATTTTTAATGTATGATGAATATGTAAATTTGGTCTATTTTTCTACAAAATTTATTATTTGACAAGTTAAAATTTATTATTTAACATATCCAAATAATTAAATTTTATAAAAAAAATAGACTAAATACATTTATCTATTATATATTAAAATTTACTAAATAAAAAAAATACTAACCGATCATCAGCCAAATTCATTAATCTTCCAATTTTTTTATTAAAAAAAGTTTTGACACCTTTTTTTTTTTTTTTCAATAATTAACCAATTTAACTTTTTATTATTAAAAAAAATAAACGTAATGGATGGGTGAATATTAATTTTCCAATATTATATGAAGAATATATATATATTTTTTTGAATTATAAAGAATATCTTTTTAAAAATAAGTAGATTTATTTTATTTATTTATTTTTAGAAACGTACTAAAAATTGAAAAGGTACAGTACAGAGGAGGATGTTAGGTTAGGTCCAAAATTTCTTGAGTGACAAATCCCAAAAGTTGATAAGGTCAATGAGAGTGGGGTCCAACCAAGTCTTTCAGTCAGGTAGGTCACACACAGAGACATACATCTCTCTCTTTTTTATTCGAAAACAAAAACACAAATTGTGTGAATCGGTCCTTTTTTGGTCAGAAACCAGATATAGTTTCATTAGAAATGGTGTCAAAAGAACCAAAGAGGTTACAGTGTACAAAAGCAAGCTAACAATCTATCATGTCCAGGCGGAAGTAGCACCAAAGTATTTTGGAGACTTCTTTCTGTTAGGACATAGGGATTTTTCAGAACTTGTCCTGATCTATGAATTTCTGCTGTATGATTAATCCACAAAATAGCGCCAAAGTATTTTGGAGACTTCTTTCTGCTAGGACATAAGGATTTTTCAGAACTTGTCCTGATCTATAAATTGCACCGGCAAAAAACTCAGAAGCTCTGCCACATGAAGGTTCTTCATTATCCATCTGGTTGCATTGCTTTCATTGAAGAAGATTGGCCATGTGTCCTTACTCACAAGGAGCTTCCAGGTTCTAGATGGCAGTACACAATCCCGCAGTAAATGTAAGTCCGTTTGTGGGGCTTGATTGGTGTGAATCGGTCTTTGCTTTTGTCAAATTCTAGCGAAATGGTCGATTAAGTATTCTATCTTCGTTGCTAGCCAGCCTTATGTGTTATACGTACATAAATTAACATTTTTTTTTTTTTTTTCTTCTCTAATTTTGAGACTTTTTTTAACTTATAATGTTATCCATTTAGTTGTATTTTTTATTATAAATTTACTCGATATTGTTAAAATAGAAAATTGATTATTTTTTAATGTACCTGAATAAACTTTGAGTAGACCACCTATGAGAAAGCCCGAGACATGCAGGGAGAGAAAGGGGGAGAGAGAGAGAGAGAGAGTGTAATTAATTAGTGACCAACTCCAGGACTGCGGCCTGGGTCGGTGGGATGGAAATCGTCCTTGGCTCCTGCTGCTGATGATTCTGCAGTATCATTACCTGTCAAGATGCGGGTAGTATTATTGTCGGTTGGGAACCTGTAAACAAGTTTATAATTTCGTGCAATGTTAATACTGCTGCTGACGGGAGGAGAAACTAATGTTGCAGGGTTTTCTTCTTCTTCTTCAGTACTTTTCAATGGCCTTTCCTGGGTAGGAATGATTTCAGAAGAAAAGATTACAAGTACAAGGAGGAAAGCACAAGCATGCAAGACCATTTTAGCCTCCTTAGCCATTATTGGCAACAATATGATCAAGAAGTACACTACACATAAAGGAATATATATATATATATATAATAAAGGAAAAGAACTGCTTATATGATGAGAGTGCCGGAGATGGGGTAGAAGTATATTAATTGCTGTATGATACTTGTTATATGTTGGAGTTATGGCACTTTTCGGTTTTATAGAGCTAGCTACTGCTTGCTGCACAGGGCCTTTCACTGTTGAAGTTTCAACGTATCTGCATCAACCATCAAGTGAGTGACAAAGAACTGTATAAAGAGACAAGAAATCTAGCTATAGCTAAATGTTCAATAGTTCTTAGGATTATAGGAATTAATTCACCTTAGATGATGATGCTTTTGTGGCTTTAAATCAGTGAAGAAGAAATCTACACCAAGGTATATTTTAGAAGCAGGTTTGGCGTTACGAAGCCATAAAAAGTTACAATAATTTTAAAAAATGTCTATAATCACTATAGAAATAAACGATAAATTCAAAAAAAAAAAAAAAAAAAAAAAAACTTTATCTTACCTACTGTCTGCAAATTCTTCCCTGCAATCACCTTAATTTCTTTCATTACCTTTTTGTGTTTCAGAATGTTAGAATTTTAGAAGTTAATAGAATTTTAGGTTTATAAATTTACTTTTCACGTTTTCAGTGTTAGTTATGAAGTGCCAACTTCCTTCCCCCACTAAATATTTTATTAAACTTTTTTTTTTTTAAAGTTGTAATATATTTATCTTTTAATGTAATTTATTTTTAAAAATTTATATTTTATTTTAATATATTATTTTTAAAGAATCACATAATTTCATGGATGATTCTATTGATTCTCTTATGAACTATCTATCGGTTTATATGTACATAAAAAGTCATCAGTGTTTTAGACTCTTTTTTTTTTTTTTTTTTTTGTCTTTTAAAAACTCATTTTATCTGTTAGATAAGTTTGAAGTAGATAAAAACAAAGAAAGAACAAATAAATTTTAAGTTTTCAAAAAATAAAAGATTAAGTAAAATTTGTATTAATACAATATTCATATTAAATAAGTAAATTAATTATTTAATACTAATAAAAAAAAGTATTTGTACAAGTTATCTTATCTTCATATCACTAAATATATTGGAATTAAAACGTTAAATACTGAAAGAAAAACTCAACGGTGCAAGATCTTCTTAGATATGCTCTAAGATATTCTTTAAGATACTATTTAAATTAAAATATGGTTAATTTAATTAACTTTAATATTAATTTCAGTTAAATCAATATTTATCACTCTTTTGTTTAAAATAAAAGTTATAATCCCATTTAAAAAGATTTAGAAATATATAAAAAATATTTGTTCACATCAATCTAAAAAAGTAAAAGTATTTTATTAAAATTTATTTAAAAAACATAATAAATATTGAGTTAATAAAAATCATCGACGTTAATTTTTTAGATTAATTAAACTGACAAATATTTTAATTTAATTAATTTTTTAAACAATATATTAGAAGATATCCTACGCCGTGTTAATTTAACAAATATTAGTTCTTGCACCACTAATTTGTATATATAAATTATTTCATAACTAAATGATGAAATATATATATATATATATATATATATATATTACCTTCTATCTTTTTTAAATTAGAGCAAAATTAAAGATGAATTAAAAAAAAATAAAAATATTAAAGATAATTTTGATTTTTTTTTTAAATTTTTTTTCTTTTACCAAAATAAAACTATTTTTTTAGAGAGACCATTAGAAATGACTTTCATGATGAAGAATCTCTTTCAAAAATTTAATAAGATTGAATGGATCTCTTTTCTTATAATAATTATTTATTATTTTTATTTATTTAATAATTAAAAAAATGTTCAAATTAAGATAATATAAAATAATATTAATTTTTAATAATAATTAATATAATATAGTGTATTAAAAGTATTAATTTTAATATTTAATTAATAAAAAAACAAACAAATAATAAAAAAACACTCATTCATCTTTAATGGGACTCTTGAAGCGACCACTTAAGTTTGAATGGAGTCTTGAAAGATACCCCCATTAGATTTGAATAGGTCTCTCTTCAAAAAAATATAATTTGTAATATTTGATCATATTGCGATAACTTTGGTTGTTTTTTATATATTTTGATATTGTATTTTGAAACAATATTTTGGGAAATATATATAGATATATATATATATAGAAGAGTCCAAAATCACAAAATAGTAAAATTAGTATTTTGAGTGCTTTGTTAATAACTATTATGTGTTTAGCAATCATGAATAATATTTATATTTAAAGGCTATAAAATATTATAAGTACAAAAAAAAAATTAATAAATAATAATTTTTCTAATCTTGTAGATTTACAAATTAGAATCGTGTTATGGAGGTTTAACATATTAATTTACAACATGAATTTATTTAAAGGTAAATGTGTCATCAACTCTCACTCGAGAGTAAACTTCTAACCTATTTAAACCTATTTACAACATGAACCTATTTAAACCTATTAATATTTTTCAATTTTCGTTTTGAAATTTTTGGTTGGTTCTAATATTGTTCCTCTCCACACATATTGAAGAAATTTATAATTTGTTTAAAAAAAAATTATTGAAAATATTAAAAAATAAATTAAATAATGAATATTATCGGTATAAAAATATAATACTAAGTATGATAGCAAATTTGATTTGATAATAAAAGAGGGCCATGATAGTCTTTGCTTAAAGTTAGATAGAGAAGATGTTAAATTTTAATTTTTAAATATTTTAAATATTAAATAGTATAATATTAATGAATGTTAAATATTCTCCCAATATAGTATTATTAGATATTATTTATTCAATTTTATAATTTAACTTAGGAATATGAATCTAACATCTAAATATTTTTTTGACACAAGTCATTCTTCAATAGAATTGCATTTGTAAAAAGTATTTTAAATAATGTTATTACAAAAATTTAAACTATTTGCATATTATTTGAATTTTTATTTTTAAACAATTTGAAATAAAATTTTCTACTCACTATTAATGCGTGGTAAGAATTTTACACTTATAATAAAAGGGATATCAAAAGTATCAAAATATTTTTGGCAATAGTTTTATAAAAGTGTTTCAATATTATGTATTCATATATTATAACTAGAAACATTTAAGAAACGTGTAATTTGAATAGTTCCAAATACCACATGTGGCAATACTTAAGTCAAATGTTGCTAAAAATTGTATATTTTACCTCTATTTAGTAACAGTTATGAAAAATATGGCTAAATTATGTATTAAAATTCAAATTTAGATGTACAATAATAAAAGTGTTTCTATAGATAATGTTTAGCACTATGTGATAAAAAGCGTTGCAAATAATATGTTGCTAAAACCTATATTTGTTGTAGTGCGTGCAATGTTGCAGGGTTTTCTTCTTCTTCTTCAGTACTTTTCAATTGCCTTTCCTCGGTAGGAATGATTTCAGAAGAAAAGATTACAAGTACAAGGAGGAAAGCACAAGCATGCAAGACCATTTTAGCCTCCTTAGCCATTATTGGCAACAATATGATCAAGAAGTACACTACACATAAAGGAATATATATATATATATATAATAAAGGAAAAGAACTGCTTATATGATGAGAGTGCCGGAGATGGGGTAGAAGTATATTAATTGCTGTATGATACTTGTTATATGTTGGAGTTATGGCACTTTTCGGTTTTATAGAGCTAGCTACTGCTTGCTGCACAGGGCCTTTCACTGTTGAAGTTTCAACGTATCTGCATCAACCATCAAGTGAGTGACAAAGAACTGTATATAGAGACAAGAAATCTAGCTATGGCTAAATGTTCAATAGTTCTTAGGATTATAGGAATTATCATTTTAAAGCTGATAAAAGGAAATTAGATTTATCTTACAATGTTCTTTAAAAATATTATATTTGAACTAAAATTTTCACCAATTAGTTAAAGTTGTTTAAGACTCACACAATACAAAATAGTAAGAAGCAATCACACCACATCACTTCCTTTGACAATGAAAGCGACATTTCTGGTTGAAGTCCATTATGCACATACATAGGTATATATTATGTTTATGTATGGGTTTGAAACAATTTTCGGTTTTCTCTACACTCAGTAAGACAACTGATCATCAATTGACAACATTGATGTATCAGCAGTTTGTGTTTTGATATAAATTAAGTGGCTATACATGACTTTCATGTGCTGCTATGTATAATTATAGTTAGGTTTGATAATAATATTTATATGTCAAGAGACGGCGCAGACGATGCATGCACTTTCGTAGGTGGTTCATCTCTTGAACCAGACATGTACTCATCAAGGAGCAGCAGGAGATGATTATACACCACTCATAATTAGGCCTTGTGTATATATATATGAACAAATTTCACTAATTGTTAGGATCTTCAAAGGACAACGAGTATAATGACAAAATAATGAGAATGAAAAATAGTAACAAGGCAAAGGAAAGAAAAATAGACACAGGATATTTACGTGGTTCGGCTATAAAACCTATGTCCGCGGGCAAAGAGGAACAAAATTTCACTATGAAAAGATAAATTACAACAGGAGGAATCTCTCAAAACAAGAATTTCATTATCATTTCACTCATTTCTCAAAAGACACCCACAAACCTTTATTCCCAAAAATACACTAACACTAGTGTATTAATTTGAAGATTAACATCTTCAAAACAAAGAGAACTCTCAAGGGATAAAGAGAGGAAAGTGAAATTGAGGTTTGATATCCATTTACTCCATCCCAAGCCCCTTATTTATAGAGAGAAAATGAGGAGAATTCATATTGAATTTCTCCTCCTTAAAGGGATAAGGATAAAGAGGAATTCAAAGTGAATTTCTTCTCTTTAAAGGGATAAGGATGAAGAGAAATTCAAATTGGATTTCTCCTCTTTAAGGGATAAGGATAAAGAGGAATTGGAATTAGATTTCTCCTCTTAAGCCTTTGTTATCCATGGTTCAGATTTGATCCATAGTCTCTAAAAATATCCATTGGCTCATTTTGAGCCACTTCAAACAAATTTCCTCCTTGGCTCAAAATGACACAAATAGTGACTTTATCCCACCTTCTCCAAATAACTCATTTAGGGCATCAAATGCTGCAAATAGAAATTAAGTTTAAGCAATGCTTAAACTTAACTACAGGAAGTGACTTTGTCAACATGAACCATTCATCCTAAACTTAACTACAGGAAGTGACTTTGTCACATATGATAGGAGCATGCAGAATTCATCAACTATTCATTCTTGGTTCTGCAATCGGCATCAATAGTGACATGAAGAAGATCAGAATCAAACTTATCTTCTATGATACTAGCTTTGACGGACTTTCCTTTGTCATTTTCAGATTGCTTATTCTTCAACTTGAAGCAATTTGCTCTGATGTGCCCCTTCTTATGGCAATAATTACAAGTCAAATTCTTGTATTTGGATTTTGACTTGTATTTCACTGTGTCGTAACCCGAACCCTTCTCCTTTGTCTTTCCCCTCACAACCAATCCTTGTGTTGGATTGTCAGTTCCACTGCTGCTACCCGACAATTCATTGTCGATGAGATCTTTTGACAAGAGAACAGTTTTAACATTTGCCAGAGTCACCTTCGTCTTGCCATAGGGTAATGCCTCCCGAAAGTGCGAGTATGAGGGCGGCAAGGAGCACAGTAACTTGAGGGCTTGATCTTCATCATCAATTTCAATATCCACTTTCTCCAAATCCAATATAATGGATGTAAAGGTGTCTATGTGAGATTTAATGGACATTCCTTCCTCCATTTGAAGGCTATAAAACTGAAGCTTCTTGTGAAGCTTAGTAGTGAGAGATTTCTCCATGTATAGTGACTCCAATTTGGTCCACAAGTCAGCAGCAGTCCTTTCTTTGATGATCTCTTTCAATACTTGATTGGATAAACACAACCGAATGGTTGAAATAGCCTTTTCATCCAAATTGTCCTTCTGCTCCTGTGTCATAGACACTGATAATTTTTCTTTCCCCAGTAAAGCCTTGTGATATCCATGTTGAACAAGGATATCGTACATCTTGATTTGCCATAGGGCAAAACTAGAATCACAATCAAATTTTTCAATCTCGAATTTTGTTGCCATAATTCCTAAGCTCTGATACCAGTTTGTTAGGATCTTCAAAGGATAATGAATGTAATGGCAAAATAACAAGAATGAAAAATAGTAACAAGGCAAATGAAAGAAAAATAGACACAAAGTATTTACGTGGTTTGACTATATAAGCCTACGTTCACGAGTAAAGAGGAATAAAATTTCACTAAGAAAAGGCAAATTACAACAAGAGGAATCTCTCAGAACAAGAATTCCATTATCACCTCACTCATTTCTCTAAAGACACCCACAAAACTTTATCCCCAAAAATACACTAACACTAGTGTATTAATTTGAAGATTAACATCTTCAAAACAAAGAGAACTCTCAAGGGATAAAGAGAGGAAAGTGAAATTGAGGTTTGATATCCATTTACTCCATCCCAAGCCCCTTATTTATAGAGAGAAAATGAGGAGAATTCATATTGAATTTCTCCTCCTTAAAGGGATAAGGATAAAGAGGAATTCAAAGTGAATTTCTTCTCTTTAAAGGGATAAAAATGAAGAGATATTCAAATTGGATTTTTTCTCTTTAAGGGATAAGGATAAGGAGGAATTGAAATTGGATTTTTCCTCTTAAGCCTTTGTTATCTATGGTTCAGATTTGATCCGTAGCCTCTAAAAATATCTAGTGGCTCATTTTGAGCCACTTCAAATAGGTCCCATAGTGAATAAATTAAGAACGATGTGGTAGATCAATAGTGTAACTATCTTTATTTAGGTGCATTCACTTGACTTGTTAAGTGGAGGTCCTGAGTTTGAATCTCACTGGGATTGACTTTGTGCTAAATTTCGGGCATCTGCTATAGTTTTGGGAGTATCTTCCCATAAATTCCTTCTGAATTAGTCGATAAGGATATAGGGTTACTAAATTTTTTTTTTTTAAAACATTTGTAAAAATGGTCTTAACAAGTACTAGAGACACGATATAAAATTTAAATATCATGATAAAAATACAATATATAATTTAAATGTGGTACTACATAGTAAGTATACATGAATATATCATAAAATATAAATATGGGCTTAAATATTCATTGTCAACTTGAGGATGCTAACAGACCCGAGTTGTGACATTAAATCACACAAGGAAGCTCCTATCTCTATATCATAGAATATAAGTATGAGTTTAAGTACTCATTATTAAATTGAAAGTGCTACCAAGTCCATAATCGTGTTACAGGCCTAGGTTATAACATTAAATCACACAAGGGAGACCCATCCGTATATCGTGTCTCTCTCGTGCAATTTAAATTCTATTTATCTATTTAAAGATATTAACATTATTTAATTTAATTATATATAAAATATTAAAATTTATAATTCTAACACAATCTTAACCTACGGATTTCATATCGTTTTCATATTCAATATTATCATCTATATATATATATATATATTGCCATTTTAAAATCTCAACAATAAATTAAGAGGCAATGTTAATTCACGGTTACTTCTTCACAAAATTAGACAAGTTTCCATTCACTTCAAAAACTAAAAAAAAAAAAGAAACCACAAGGATCTTGCAAATACTAGTATATATATATTTTTGGGTAGATCTTGCAAATACTAATATGATTTTTAGGATTCAAGAAATAATATATTGAAAATGCATATTATATATAAAACCTAAATAA
>JAXGGT010043995.1:0-11715 GCA_035583425.1 Marsdenia floribunda
TGATAATATTAATAAGAATAATAGGAACAAAAGGAAAAGAAAACTGAGTGGTGAGCTGAACAGATTCAATGCAAAATAAAGAGAGAAGAAAAATTATCAATACGAAAATCGAGAGCAAGAAAGAATTTAAAAAAAAAAAAAAAAGAAGCTTAAACCATATATATACACACCTGGAATTCAAGGAAGTTTTGATGATATATATATGCATAGATATAAGTTTTGAAAAGCAGGCGTAACATATACATATATATATATATATATATATATATATACACTTGATATAAAATAAAAAAAAGAATCTTTTTCTTTTTGAAATCGAAATCGAAATTAATAAACGAAAGAATTAAACGGACAATCTATAGTCAACGAAATCAAAATCGAATAATCCAATTAAACGAATTGAAATCGATTATGAATTAAAGAGGAAATCAAGAAATTTACTAAAGAAATTGAGTATCTATTTACTCACATCTGAGATCCCCAAATCAAGAATTCAAAATCTCTATTCAATCCAAGATCCAACCTAAATATCATAGAATAGGCTTAGGTTCTGTCTAAAAATCTCAAACAACAAATTGAAGCCTAAAGGATTTAAGGAGTTCACTTACCTTACTAAAGATTGTAGATTGGGTTCTCCCCGATTATTCCCGATGATTGGCTGTCTCCTAGAAAAGATATAAGAGTAAGCCCTCTCTAAAACCCTAATAATGAAATAGCTAAACCCTAGTTAATATATGTTAAATATCTATCACTTAAAAAAAAAAATTTGACTTTCCAAATTTGCCCTTATTAAATGGGCTGGGTCTTACAATGGAGCCTCCATTTAGATTGACTTTATTTGTATATAGTTTTGCTCGTATCAAGGAGTCTTCATTTGAATGCTTGACTTCATATATGTAGATAGTTTATACTTGTATCAAGGAGTCTTCATTTGATTGCCTGACTTCATATATGTAGATAGTTTATTCTCATATCAAGGAGTCTTCATTTAAATACTTGACTTTATATATGTAGATAGTTTATTCTCATATCCAGGAGTCTTCATTTGGATTGTTTAATTCGTAGATAGTTTATACTTGTATCAAGGAGTCTTTATTTGTATACTTGACTTCATCTATGTAGATAGTTTATTCTCGTATTTAGGAGTCTTAATTTTCATCATCTAAAGAAGAACTGCCCATGTTTGCAACAATATTCAACTCTATATCATGTGCTCATGTGGCCAATTCTTCAAATGTTTTAGGCATAATTCCTTTTAGAATGTATTGGAGCTCCCAATACATGCCTTGAATACAAATTTCTATGGCGGACTTCTCACTCAAACAATCTCGACAATTGAGGTTTAAGTTCCTCCATCGGTTAATGTAGTCAACCAAAGGCTCATCCATCCATTGGTGAGAATTCATTAACTCCAACATGCTAACAACACAACGAGTGTTGTAGAAGCGGTTAAGAAATTCTTGCTCGAGTTGATCCCAACTGTTGATGAAGTTAGGCTCAAGGGCAGTATACCAATCGAAAGTATTTCCTTTAAGTGAACGCATGAATTGCTTCACTAAGAGATCTTCATACGTCCTAACATTGTTACATGCCTCGACAAAATACGCCACATTTTGTTTTAGGTTTCCTATACCTCAAATTGTTGAAACTTTGGTGGTTGATATCCAACAGGCATTCTCATATTATCAATCCTTTGTGAGTAAGGTTTGGCATATGTGAGAATGGACTTATTACCACTGGCTTCCCATTTGTCTTTTATCGTTCCCAGAATGAAGTCCTTCAATTGATGAACAGGAATCAATCCATTTGAAGAGACTTGTATTTCTCGGGTTTTCTTTGAATCCTCCATTTCATCTTGAGCCCTGGGATCCTTTAGAGAAGCTCGACTCGTCTCCTCATTTTTTTCAATTCGATTCAACAATTGAGCGATGAACTCGTCTTGTTGTTGGGAATGCTTGGCGAGAACTTCCACCAATTTTGTGAGGTGCACTAATTGATCCTCGATGTTTGAATCACTTATCATCATAACGGGAGCCATCAAGAGAGTAGTTGACTACTCATGATTGGAAGGTTTTAGTTGAGGATCTCCACCGGGGGGATGAACGAGTAGATCTAGTACTTGAAGTGTCGTCATCTCCTTTGAGACTGCCTTCTTTGTCCATTGAAAAAGACATCTTTTGATTGACCTCAATATCATCATTGAGCGACTCGTTTGCAACCTCAACATATGAAGCAGCGTTTGTCTTGCTTCTTGTTGTCATGCCATGAATCAGAGCTACACCAACAATTGTGGAAGCAACACGTCTTTTGCCATGGATTATTTTTGAACGAGTAGACTTTGACATCTCGCTTCTAGAAATCATCGATGACATAACTTGCATATGATGTTGATCCTGGAAGAGAATAGATGCGAGGCGGAGATGATCCCACTGTGCATGCCAAAATTTGTTCTCAAAAAAATTTTGAGCCTACAAAATTAGAGACAAGAAAAATATGGACAAATAAATTTATTAAAATATGTGAGTACAAATCTCTTGTAATTTTTTTGAATTTGCGGAAAGGACCCTCTGATTTTTCTCTTCAGTAGGAAATGCCAATTTGTTGATGATGCCCTTGATTTTTGGATCGAACAAGATTTGGTGACAAATACCGGATCTTTTGTTGTTGAAGCCTCCTTAGTTTATTTGATGAAGAATGCCTCAAAGAACCCTTTAAGTATTTGAAGAATGCCTCGAAGCACTCCTTGAATATTTGCAAAAGACACGAAGAACACCTCGAATATTTGAAGAAGACTCAAACTTTTGGAGCTCCTCCTTTGAAGTTTGGATTTTCTCTAATATTGATTTTTATGCATTTTAATGATTTCTCCATTGATGTATGTAACCCTGATGTAGCACCCTATTTATAGGCCAAGGTTGAACAAAATTTAAGTAACCTGAATATCGAATATTTCCATCTTTAGATGGTAGAATGTCTTCAAGATGTATTTAGATACAATTCTTGATTGTCAGTATCCCGAAAATAAGGATTAGGCAATTGCTAAGATCTCCAAGATATTAAGGAAAGATCCAAAGAAGAATTAGGTAATTTCTTGAAAGTATTTCAATTAGGGTTATTCCCAAACTAATTCACAGGCCTCCAATATGTTGGATTGATATAATATTTGCCCAATGTTGTATTTCACATGGCCTTTTCACAATCCAAAATAATTGGACTTCTATGAACTTTATTTAAATAATCAAGACTAAATATTTTTTAGTAGTCTTGATTAAATAAATCATTTTTTTTTTGCCAAAATTCCTTTGTCTACAGCATCCTACAAAAAGATTGTGTTCATTGTTATCATCATTATCTTAATCTTCATCATTTTCATAAACTAAGCCTTTTCTACGATCAATTTGGTTTTGTTACCAGGAAATGTCTGCAAATTAGATCATCTTCCCATTCTGAATAGTTTTGTTCTTTGAACAAAAAACACACAAACACACACACACACACACACACACGCATATATATATATATATATATTCCTCCTCTGAAAGAGGATTATTAGCGAAAAAATGTCACAACGTTCCACGTCATGGAGGACACATTTGACAACAGTAGAAACTCAGCAATCAATACCGAGAGCTCAATCACCAAAAGTGGCAATTCTAGCTTTAAGATGGCTAGTAGCTGAGCATTTAGGACCATAGTCTGTCTCCCATGATTTGAGAGACCAAATGAACAGTAGGAGGTCCCAAACTCATGAAGGAGGTGATGAACAAGAAGTACGTAGGTTGAGGGAAGCGGTTGAACAACTTCAAAAACAACAAAAAGTTATGGAAAGCTGGTTTAATTTAAAAATAGCAAATGGAAGAATTGAGACAAATATTTCCACCACCTGTATTCATGAATGTTGATGGAACAGAACGAGCTGAAGCTCATCAAACTTCACAAGACCCTCTGATAAATCTAGTCCCAAGAAGAGCATAAAGTGTCCATTATGCACATAAGAGTTGATTATGTAGAACTCATAAAGAAGTGCAAGTGCTACTCACAGAATAAATCTCATTCATGGTCAATCTAGAGGCTAGGGGGTCTTGATCTCATAGAGCCCCTAGCGAAGTTGGAGAATTTTATCACACTTCAAGACTTCCACCCTGCGCACCCAGTCATCATTTTCATCAAAGGGGGATAAAAAAGAACGAGGGATCAAAGACCTCCAGATCCCACAATTAGAATTCAAACTTCAACAGAGCAGAGATCGATTGAAATTGGCCACTTTACTAGATGGATAAGGGAAGTTGTACCAGGCTCTAATTTGAAACTTTCACAGTTCGTACTATATAATAGAAAAAACATGCAACAAGAGAACATATGCAGATATAAATCCACTATGGGATTGGTGACCAATGATGAAGCTTTATTATGCAAAGCATTTCCCAGTACTCTATCTGAGAAAGCTTTAACTTAGTTTACTTCGTTGAAATCAAACTCAATTGATTCTTGGTCATCCCTGGAGAAAATGTTTCTAGATAAATTCAGCACAACCAAAGTAATACCAAAGACTCATGGAGATCTTGTTAATGTTAAACAACGAGAAGGGGAAACTCTTTTAGCTTATCTAGAAAGATTTAAGAAAGTATGTGATGAGATTGAAGGATTAAGTGAGGATACAATACTCACTTGTTCTGAAGGAGGGTTCCACAGTGCAGCCCTGTACACCGAGCTCTAGTTGCAAAAACAAAACCTCGGGAGAAATGCTCAATGTAGCCCGAAAGGTTGCACTCATTGAAGGGAACATCGTTGAGGGGAAGTCAAGACAAAAGAAGTCCAAAAAGGAGCAAACTAGCAACAATTAGGACATAGGGAAGGCTCCGATGACTTCAAATTTCAAAAAAGGGGAAAAACTGAACTCAAAAGATAGAATCCTTCACTCCCTTTAATGTCCCTAAAGAAGATCTTGTATCTATATTAAAAGAGAGATACGCAATCCTGATCTAGAGCCAATGCATCCAAGATCACAACAGTTCTGTGATAGAAATAAATATTGTTCATTTCACTAGGATCATGGCTAGTTGACAGAAAATTGTATTCCTTTGAAACATGGCATTGAGAAGTTGATCTAGGAAGGAAAGCTCAATGAATATAAGGCCTAGGGTACTTCAAATGCATAAGATAAGGGGAAGGAAAGGGTAATCGATGTAATTACCATCAAAGTGCCATCTCTAACCCAATTGCGAAAGAAAATTAATTCTTTGAAGACTGCATTCATCATCTCGGAATACATGAACGATAAGGAGATAATGATTTTCTCAAAATCGTAGTTAGCACTAACACTGGAGATGAGAACTAACCCTATTGTTCTTGAGGCAACCATGGAATTCCCCAACATGGATAGATGTCTTGTTAAGTGAATTCTAGTAGATATTGGAGCATCAAAGAATGTTTTGTTCATAAATGCTACAAGGAGATGGCGCTAAAAGATCAACAACTCACCTTAAGTTCCACTAAATTTGAGGGGTTTATGCAAAAGGTTGAAATAAAAGGAACAATCGAATTGAAAATAATCTTAGTGACTTTGGCTTTAACTGGAAATGAAATTATCAAATTCTATGTGGAAGATGTGGATTCAACATATAACTCAATTTTGAGGACACATTTGCGAGTTAAGTTTGACAAAGTTGTTTCGCTACCTCATCAAAAAATCAAATTTCCAACTAAAGAAGGAGTAGGTGAAGTAAAATGCAACCCCCAAAGTGTGCTGACATACCTCATTAAAATAGAAAAGAAATAGTCTCAAAAAGAGGTGTGCTAACATACCTCATGGATATGAATTTTGCTGTCAAAGAAGAAACAGAGTACAATGAAATTGTTGTCAATCCATAGTTTCCAGAGCAAAAAGTCAAAATTTAAAAGGATCTGCAAACTGAAGAAGTTGAACAGTTAGAACAATTTATGAAAGATCACGAAAATAACTTCAACTGGTCAATAGAGGATATAGGTGGTATGAAAGAAGAGATTGCATTCCATAAGCTGAATATTGATCCAATGATTACCCCTATTTAGCAAAAACAAAGGAGATTCGTAAAAAGACATGCAAGAAGAGGTGATAAAGCTGCTCAAAGATAAATTCATCAAAGAGGTAAAATACCCCACATGGTTGGCCAATGTGATAATCATAAAAAAGTCTAGTGGGAAATGGTGCATGTGCGTAGATTTTACGAACTTAAAAAAAGCATGTTCGAAAGATTATTATCCTCTTCCACGGATAGACTAACTAGTAGATGCAACTACCAAGTATGGAATGCTAAGTTTTCTAGATGCCTTTTCAGGCTACCAATAAATCAGAATGCATGCACTTGACCAGATTCATACTTCGTTTTGAGCTACCGATGCAATTTATTGCTATAATGTCATGCTATTTGGGCTTAAAAATGCTAGAGTGACTTATCAAAGGATGGAAAACGAAGTAATGAAGACTCCTATTGAAGAAATGTAGAATCCTATGTTGATGATATGGTTATGAAAACACCAAAAGGCACCTCACATTTACAAGATTTGCAAAAGACTTTTGACACGCCCACCCCTTGTACAATTTAAAGTTGAATCCTGTGAAGTGCACATTTGGAGATCGATTGGGCAAGTTTTTGGATTTCATGATCACCGAAAGAGGAATCAAAGCTAACCCAGAGAAAATTTTTGCTTTGATGAATATGAAAGAGCCAAAGTGCATAAAGGACGTTCACTCAATAGATACATCACAATGCTAGGAAGGTTTATTTCAAAGCATGTAGAGAGATGCCTACCATTTTTCAAAGCTTTGAAAATAGCTACCCATAATTTTTTTGTACTAACGAATGTAAATAGGCATGGGAAAATTGAGAGAATATCTCATGAAACCTCATCTACTTAGTTTACCAGAATTAGAGGAAATGCATTATGTGTATTTAACTGCTTTTGATTCCGCTGGAGCTTCTATACTAATCAGCTAGGTTGACTAGAAACAACTTTCGGTTTATTATGTAAGCAAAGTGTTGAATGAGCCTAAGTCCCACTATGGTAATATAAAAAAGTTGGCTCATGCTTTGGTTATCACAATTTGCAAATTGTGAGCTTATTTCGAATCTCATCCAATTACTGTTTACACAAATTCAGCACTAAGACAAATTTACCATTAATTAGATCAATCTGGTAGAATGCTTGAGTGTCAATAGAATCGTGTGGATTCGATATAACCTTCAAACCATGCAACACCATAAAAGCACAAGCATTGGTTGATTTTTTGGCAGAAACTTCATTTACTGCATAACAGACAAACCAAGCCATAATCTCATACATTTCCACAACATCAAGAAAATGTTCAATTTTGGATGTTAATGATTGATGGAACAGTAAACACAAATGGAGCTGGAGTGGGCTTGATCTTGACTTCATCAATCACTTAGCATATGAAAAAGCAAAGTGTGAGACTTAATTTTCCACTCCTAAAATTAGGCAGAATATGAGGCTCTTCTATTAGGAATGAAATACGCATAATTAGTCAGAATAATGATATTGAAAGTTCTTAATGATTCACAAATTGTCATGCAACAAATTAAAGTAGAATAAGCAGTCAATTCTGAAAATTTGAAGCAACATGTGAAGTGTGCTCAAGAAATGAAAAACAAATTCAAACACTTTGCCATAGAAAAAAATTTGATTAAAGTCAAAATGAGAGAGTAGATCTTCTTTCCAAAATTGCATTTGGCAAATTGTAAAATGAGCTTAATATTCATATTGAATTAAGTGATGTCCCAGTAATATCGCAAGATAATGATATTCTGGTCATAAATGATGAGTCAAAATCATGAATTGATGAAATTAAAGATTTTATCAAACAAGGAATTCTTTCATATCAACAACAAGAAGAAAAACGATACATCATACACGAAAGAATACTCTATCAAAGATCATTTACAAAGCCTTTGTTAGGATATATTCCACCTTTAACAATAAAAGTAGTTGTCACGCTCATAGCTGATATGCAACACGACCATACCCTCCAGGTTTCCTCCAAGAGGACAAGGTCTCTTTCTCAACTCAATCAATTATTTAACCCCAAGTATAGAACGAAAGGAATTTAAATCCTCAATACAGTAAATAATTCCAAAAGAAATTTTCAGTAAATAATCCAAAAATAACATCAAGACTATAATCTTCTAAAGAAATTATGAAACAAAGTTAGGGGGTATAATCCCAAAATTTATTTGAAAACAAAAAATAATATCCAAAAAGGTAATTATACAACCCAAAATAATATCTAATCTAATTACGAGAATCTAGATCCTCAATTATTCTCTTACTTATCATTACTAGTATCTGCCAAAAGGAGAAATAAAGGGAAGGGAGTAAGCTAGAAGCCCAGTGAATAAACAGAATAATCCTCTTTTCCTTGTTTTTCAAAATATCAAAAAAATAAAAGTAAAATAAAAAATATATTCTCAAAATAACATTTAATCAAAAACAAATTTCCCATAACAAAGCTTTCTTAATCAAACGGAGAACATATTAAATTCAAATCTTTTCTTTAAGTAGGCTTAAGCATGTTTAGGAACCCATTGGTTTAATTGAATTTGGTACTAGCTATTTATTCCACCAGATTGGCTAGAACTTATAATACTGGAGTTTTTTCATCATGTTCTATTGGTTCAAAACTTATGATTTGGAACATGTTCCCCAACTAATTAATAACAGACTTGAGTTAAAAACTTACATTTCCTTCAGGGAAGACTTAAATAAATTTAACAAGAATTTTAAGAAACTCAAAAAAAAAAAAACTAGAAAATTAAAGATTTCCAAGAAAACAATTTTTGAAAGGAAAGAATAAAACAAGAAAACAATTCTTTAAAAAAATAATAATAAAATTTTTAATAAATAAATTAAATAAATAATATTAATAATAATTGAAATAATAATAATAAGGTTATCATTAGAAAAAAAGAAAAAGAAAAAATAAAATGAAATGAAATGAAAACCAAAAGAAATAGAAAATTTATATATATACATGCATATCAATTGTATGAACTGTGATAATCAATGTTTTCATCGGACCGGTGATCGAATCAGAAAAGTTAGTTGTTCACAGTTTAATGGTCGAACCGTAATTAAATCACAATTGAATCGTAATTGGACCGGTGTAATTGGATCGATGACGTCATAAATTAAAAAATAAAAAATATTTATTATAAAAAATATAATTTAATGTAATTTAATGTAATTTTAATTTATAAAATATTTATATATCTTTAAAACTATTTAGTAAATATTTATATTTTATATATCTTTAAAACTAAAAAAAATAAAAAACTTAATTGAAAAAATATTTATTTTAATATTTACAACCAAATAACTAGTCAATTATAATATTTAGAAACCAACATTCGCATTGATAAAATATTAGTAACAAAAATATCAAAATATTCTTAATAAGTAGTCTATTACAAATTATAAATAAAGAGAAGTAACTTTTACAATAATATCTAAAATATTGTCAATACAAACTCTCTTTCTTTAAGAAAATAATGTTCTTAAACTCTTCAAGTTCAAAGCCAACTTTCATTTTCTTCATTGCCAGATGTCCCAACTCCACCACTTGGTCCAACTCCAACATCAATATCAAATAGTAGTGCTTCACTCATAAAATCATCCATACTTGAAAAATCAATAGCATCACTAATATTTTCCACCACAAAAGCATGATGAAGTCCATCATTGTCATCTAAAAACAATGAGAAAATATATATACATACATATATATATATATAAGAATTAAAAAAAAAAAAATTAATATTGATCATCTCATTTTGTTTAAATAAAATAATAAAATGTACTAACCTTCACGTTCACGACGACGTTGTCTTTGTAATCTTGGCTCCTCAAACTCCTCATAAAGCATTTTTTCTATTTCTTCTTCAACATCACTTGGTGATTCATGCTCATCAACATCTTCAAGAATCCAATAATTGGTAGCATCTATACTTTCACAATCAATTGGATCAAAACTTCTCTCTATATACAAGTATCTATCATGAAAATAAAATTTGTAAGATATATCAAATATTAATTATATAATTTGAAAGAAAAAAAGATTAATGGTCAAAAAAAGAAATTTACTTATTCTTCAACTTCAAGTTGTAATGAACAAAGACAAGATCATTGAGTCTTTTATGTTCCAATCTATTTCTTTTTTTGGTGTATATCCTTTGAAAGACACTCCAGTTCCTTTCACAATAGGAGAAACTACTTGTTTGTCCCAAAATACGAATTGCCAACTTTTTCAAGTTCGGTGCTCCATAACCAAACATTTTCCTCCATTCATCTATAAAAAAAATAAATGAAATATGAAATTAAGCAATATAATAAAAAAAAAAGTAAAATAGTATTTTACCAGGAGATAAAGTCTTGTACATTTCTTTTGCTACATCTGAACTTTCAATTGATCTTTGAATAAAATACTTTCTTGAAGTAATTTATTCCAATCCTCTTTAGTTTTTTGGTCACAACTTCAATAAGACCATCCATGAAATATGAGTTATCACAAAAATTTTCTCGATCATATTGAAATGTAGGATTCAACCAATATGCTGCAACATGTATACTCCTTTTCAAATGCATATCTCATCTTCTTTGATGATATGAGTGTACACATTGTAATACCTTTTCTTGTGACAAAATATCCTTTTTACTGCCTTACGTGCCCTTAGCATACCATCAAATACATAACCCAAAGAAGGTATTCTATCACCACCAACGATACGCAATAAACACATCAAAGGTTTAACTACTTTAACAATCATATAACAATCTTTCCAAAACTTATCATCCAAAATTATGGTGACAAATTCCTTTGTTTTCTTTTCTCTATAAAGTTTAGAATCACAGAACTCTTTACAAGTGACCAAAGCTTTCAAGTCATGCATATGATGATACACATTATTCAGAACAATAAAAGTAGTAGCAAATCTTGTAGTACCTAGATGAACAATTTCAATCCAATCCTTTCTTTTTTCTCAACCAACTTAACCAATAACCATGGTTATATACAAATTTCGTAATTGCAAAACCCTTTTCAGCAAGAATCTTTACATGAGCTAATTTACAAATATCTTACAAAACTAAGTTTAAACAATGAGATACACACGGAGACCAACTTATAGAAGGATATGCATCACTAATCAATTTTCAAGCAGCCACACAACTAGCTCCATTATCAGTTACCATATGCACAACATGTTCTACACCAACCCATTCAATGCCTTCTTTGAATAACTCAAACAAAGCTTGTGCATTTTTTACAATATTAGAGGTAATCAACAGATTTCAAAAACACAATTCCATGAGGACAATAAACAAGAAAGTTAATTAAAGTTCTCTGTCTATTATCAATCCAACCATCACCCATGATAGTACAACCAAGATTTTCCCCCTCTTTTCTTATAGATTCAACAAACAATTGAACATATTTTCTCATATCATTTAGTAAAGAAACTCATAACTGATGATAAGTTGGAACTTTAAATCCTGGTCCTATAGCACATGCAACGTCAAACATACGTTGAAGGTAGATAGAATTTGTAGCATTAACAGGTATACAAGTATCATAGAAAAGTGTGTCACTTCCTTATGAGCTCTATTCACAGCTTCTTTACTTGCAAGAACACTTTTTAAAGTTGGTTGAGAACCTGGAATTGT
>JAXGGT010044006.1:0-11713 GCA_035583425.1 Marsdenia floribunda
GTCCTCTAGGGCTATATGAATCTGGTGATAACTTGAAAATCCATCCAAGTAATAGAAATGTGATTTACATGCTAACCATTCTAGCATCTGATCGATGAATGGGAGGGGAAAATGATCTTTTCTTGTAGCCTGATTTAACCTCCTATAATCGATACAACTCTCTAGCTATTTTGCACTATAGTAGGGATAAGTTCATTCTTCTCATTTTTAATGACTGTGATGCTTGTCTTCTTTGGAACAACCTGTATTGGGCTCACCTACTTACTGTCAGAAATAGGGTAAATAATGCCAACATAAAATAGTTTACTCACCTCATTCTTTACAACATCCAGAATCATGGGGTTAAACCTTCTTTGACTTTTCCTTACCGTTTTAGCTCCATCTTCTAAACCTTCATTGGAAGGACTGATCCCAAGGATGTCTGCCAGTGTCCAGCCAATTGCTTTCTTATTATCCTGTAATAAACTAAATAACTTAGCTTCTTGCTCAGGTTTGAGGTTGTTGGCTATGATCATTGGTAATTTATCTCCTTCTTCCAAATAAACATACTTCAGGTTGTCTGGAAAAGGTTTAAGCTCTAGTGTAGGTAGTTTTTGAATGGAAGGAACCATCCTTGTGGGTGTTAACTTTGTGATACTTTCAACCTGTTCACTACAATACTTGTCATTCACAAAATTAATAGAATCTGAATGAGGAGCTTCATCATACTGAGCACATTTCATATAATCATCAATTACAGAACATGCATGACACTTATCAGATCTAAAACAGTAGGGAAAACAAGTAACGCATGACACTGATCCGATCCAAAACAATAGTGAAGACAAGTAATTGTGTCATCTAAGCCAATAAAATCAAGAGATGTAGAAAACAAGTCAATACACACATCATCAAAACAGAAATCCTCGGATGGCAAATCTAGCATGTTCACTTGAAAAACATAATGATCCTCTGAGGGATGTTTCATGGCATCTAATATATTGAAATGAACTACATCATCACCAAATTCCATGGTTAAAGTACCATTGTGCACATTAATCACAATTTTAGCAGTTTTCAAGAAAGGCTTACCTAAAATTAATGGTGCATGTCCATTTACCTTGCCATCTTCCATCTTTAAGACATAGAAATCAGTAGGAAAAATGAGGTTTTTCACTCTTACCAGAACATCTTCCAAGACTCCTGTAAGATATATTGTACTCCTATTCGCAAGTTGAACAACTACACCTATAGGTTTTAGCTCTCCAATCTGCAAGGAAGAATAAATAAAGTAAGACATAACATTTATTGAAGCACCTAAATCCAACATAGCATTAGTAAACTGAAGTTCTCCTATAGTGCAGGGTATGGTAAATGTCCCAGGATCCTTGCACTTGGTGGGCATTGCTGGTTGGATTAATGGTGACATATTTCTTCCCAAACTGATTTTCTCATTCCCCCTTAGCTTCCTCTTGTTGGTGCACAATTCCTTCAGGAACTTAGCATACTTAGAAATCTGCTTGATGGCCTCTATTAAAGGGATGTTCAACCATACCTCTCAGTGTTTCACCAAATAAAGCTCCAATACCAAGTATAGGAGGATATTTAGCTCACAGAAGATTTATCAAGCTGAATCATCACGTCAAACTTCTCCACTATTAAATGCAGGCAAGAAACGACAACAAATTTCCAAAGCTCGAAGTGAAGTAGGCCAATCACGCCATTCAACTTAGATTATCTTATCTTGAAGTACCAAAATATTCAGTCAAAAGGCCGAGAGATCAAATATTTAGAGCACCTCGAAGAACAAGGAAGACCACATATATGCATAGCCAAAGATCTGTGGATATCGAACTATTCACAAAGTGGATATGAGAAGTCACTCCTGACTCGAATCTTAAGTTACCATAGTTTTTCCTATATAATGGAAACACAAAAGCCCTTGAACATGTATGCAGATATAAATCCGCTATGGGTCTGGTAACTTCAAATGAAGCTTTGCTATGTCAGGTATTCTCCAGCACACTATCAGAAAAAGCCTTAACATGGTTCACTTCATTGAAACATGACATGGTAGATTCATGGTCTTCATTGGAGAAAATGTTCTTAGACAAATTCAGTATAATGATACAATTCTAAAAACCATGGGTGATCTCGCTAATGTCAAGCAATTGCAAGGAGAGTCTCTTCTCTTCTATTTGGAAAGATTCAAGAAAATTTACGTTGAGATACAACGCATAAGTGAAGACGCTGTCTTGACATACTTTGAAGGAGGTTTTCGCTTCCCTACTTTATTTACAGAATTTCAACTTAGAAATCCCAAAATGTTGGGTGAAATATTTGACATTGCGAGAAAGGTAGCACTTGGAGAGGATGAAATCAGCAGTAAATTAGAATATAAAAACAAAGGAAAAGAGGTAGAGAAGAATTGACGATTCACATCGCGACTCTACTTTCAAGAACATTGGAGACGGAAAAAATAGGACTAGGAATACTGAGTCCTCCACAGCCCATACTGTTCCTATATAGACAGTCTTGTTGCTATCCTCAAGGAAAAATATAGAGCTCCTGATCTAGTTCCTCTCGAACCCTACAACAGAGATACCCGAGATCACACAAAATTCTATTCATTTCATAAAGACCATGGTCACACCATTGAAAATTGCATCCACTTGACACGTATCAATCATTGAAAGGTTAACTAGAGAAGGTCACTCACCGAGTATCGGGCTGATTAACCTCAACAAGAAGATCAAGCTAAAACTAGTAGGTGGTTAGATCGAGCTGACACACCTCAATCTTCCTAGCCTTTAACGAAAGAAATAGTAATCAATGCCATCTCCCTCGAGGTAGCATTCATGCAATAAATCAAAAGGAAAATCCACTTTTTGAATTAAGCATTTATGATTTATGAATATTCAAGTGAAGAAGAAGCAATTTTTTTTTTATGAGTCTGAATGGATTCTCGATATGAA
Organism: Marsdenia floribunda; assembly: GCA_035583425.1. Classification (NCBI taxonomy): domain Eukaryota; kingdom Viridiplantae; phylum Streptophyta; class Magnoliopsida; order Gentianales; family Apocynaceae; genus Marsdenia; species Marsdenia floribunda. Next base: position 2,955 of record JAXGGT010044006.1, read on the forward strand.
GCTCCAAAGAAGTACAATTGTTTTAGATATCGTAGCTACTTCTCCCACCATAGATTGTTGTGTTATCAAACAAGTGTTGGTAGACACTAGGGCTTCCATGGATATTCTGTTTTACAGATGTTTCAAAGAAATGGGATTGAAAGATGAAATGATCAGACCTAGTGGAACAAGGTTGGAAGGGTTCACCACCCACAAAATTGCTATGAAAGGCATAATCGAGCCTTTGGTGACTCTTGGAAGTATAGAATAGCTTTGGACGGAGCAAGACAAGTTTTATGTAGTGGACGTGAGGTCTTCATACAATGCCTTTCTCAGTGTGCCATCTCAAGTAATCTTTGACATTGTCATATCTATGCCTCACCAATAGATCAAATACCTAACTACTCATGGCGTTACCAACATGAAGAGTAACCTTAAGGATTTGTTTGATCATTTATTCAAATGAGGAAACAACAAGGTGCTTCCACATCAACTAGTAAAATGGAGTTGGAACGATCCCACAACCTTGTATTTCCACATTTGATATGGACAAGCAAATTCGATATTGAGAGGCCATAATCAATTCGCAGTTCCCTGAGCAACTAGTGAAAATTGGAAAAGAAATCCCCACAGCAGCACAACTCAAAATTGAGGCCTTCTTAAAAGAAAATAAGCATGTATTTGCGTGGCAAACAACTGACATGATTGGGATTTTCGAAGAAGTTGTTGTTCACTGCTTGAATGTCAACCCAAAGTTCACTCTGATACAACAAAAGCCACGAAAATTTAGCCCGAAAAAGGAGGCAAGCATGCGAGCTGAGGTAGGCAAGCTCCTACGAGGAAGCTTTATTCGAGAAATTTACTATCTAACTTGGCTCACTAATGTGGTCATCGTAAAGAAAGTAAATGGCAAATGGAGAATATGTGTCAATTTTACTGATCTCAGTAAAGCTTATCCCAAAGACTGCTATCCATAGTCGAAAATTGATGCTTTGGTAGATTCAACTGTTGGGTTTGGATGCTTGAGCTTTCTTGACGCCTTCTCAAGATAACATCAAATAAAAATGAAGGAAAGTGACAAAATACACATTGCTTTTTGAGCAGCTGAAGGAATTTATTGCTATAATATCATGCCTTTTGGATTGAAAAATGCCGGAGCTACATATCAAAGAATGGTGAATAAAGTCCTGTCTCCTCATATTAGAAGAAATGTAGAGGCTTACGTTAATGACATGGTCATCAAGACGAGAGTAGATTCATCTCAGCTGGAAGACTTATGAGATGTCTTTGCTACTTTGAACTCTTTCCATATGAAGCTCAACCACAATAAGTGCACCTTCGGAGTCAGATCGAGAAAGTTTTTGGGGTTCATGGTCACAGAAAGAGGGATTGAGGCAAACCGAGAAAAATTTCAGCCCTCTTGACCATGAAAGAGCTACATTGTATTAAAGATATGCAAAGAATCAATGGATGCTTTGCGGTTCTAGGAAGATTCATCTCAAAATCTACAAAAAGATGTCTCCTTTTCTTCAAGACCTTGAAGATTTCAGCCAGAGACTTCCAGTGGACTCATGAATGTTAGCTCTCATGGGACAAGCTCAAGCAATACTTAGGCAAGCTACCACTTCTTAGCATGCCATGAGTTGAAGAACCCTTATATCTTTATTTAGTAGCAGTAGATCTAGTTGTGGCCTCTGTGTTAATTAGGGAGTGTGAAAATAAACAAATGCTTGTGTATTATGTAAGCGAAGTTCTTAATAGGCCTAAATCCAAGTGCCCTAATATACAAAAGTTAGCTTATTCCTTGGTTATCACAGCTTGCAAGATACGAGTTTATTTTGAATCACATTTAATCACGGTCTATACACACATGCCACATAAAAAAATCTTCCACAAGCTACATTAGTCAGGTTAGATACTAAAATGGTCCATTGAATTAAGTAGCTTCGACATCACTTTCATACCTAGAACTACCATTAAAGGACAAGCTTTAGCATATTTTTTGGTAGAAACATCATTATTAGAAGATGATCAATCAATTGTTGAGCTCCAATCACGAACAAAGAAAACAACTCTAGCTCACAAATGGATTCTATTTATTGATGGTGTTGTTAACAAAAACAGAGCTAGGATAGGATTGGTCTTGAAGTCTCCATATCTCCAACACGTCGAAGCAAAAGGAATAACACTTTGATTTGACTTATCGAATAATCAAGCTGAGTATGAAGAACTCTTAGTTGGATTACAATGGGCAAAATCCTTGCAAGTCAAACATCTCACAGTTAGAAGCAACTCACAACTCGTTGCCAAATAGCTTCAAGGCGATTTATTAATTCACTCTGAAAATTTGCAAGCTTACTTGGACCTAGCAAAGTGTTTAATCATAGAGTTTGAACGTTTTGACATTGAGAAAATAGATCGAAGTGAAAATACTGTCGTTGACCATATTTCTAGAATTGCTTTTGTGAACTTTTCAATGACAATGAATATAATATTGAAGAGCAACTTTGGCATTCCACGTCGTTCGGCCCACATAGGCAAGAAATACTTCTTGGATTGACGAGCTGAAAAACTATCTAGAAAAAGTGTCCTATCGAAAGAGCCAGTTCAAGCTCAGCAAATCAAGAATAAATCAACCCAATATTTAGTTCTTGAAGGTACCTTATCTAGAAGGTCATTCTCTAAACCTATTTTGAGGTGTGTTGAGTCTTAATTAAACAAGCTAAGCCATTCCTCGATGAAATTCATGAAAGTGCTTGTGATGGCCATCTGGGAGCTCTATCTTTGGCTCAAAGGGTAATTCATCAAGGTTACTATTGGCCAACATTGTTCCAAGATGTTGAACATTTAGTTAAATATTGCAAAAGTTGTCAATTATATGACGTTTTGCCTTGACTAACTTTGGTACTTCAAACTCCCATCTTCCCTACTTGGCCTTTGATATGTGAGGAATAGATTTGATGGGTATGTTACCAAAAGCTCGAGGAGGAATGGAATATTTAGTGGTTGCAATTGACTACTTTTCCAAGTGGATCGAAGCTAAACTTTTAGCTCGACCTACCAAAGAGAACGTTTTGACATTTTTTCACGATTATGTTCTATATCATTACAAAGTTCCTTGAGCAGTAGTAACAGATCATGGAGTCCAATTCTTCACCAAATTTACAAATGAATGCAATAGACTACACATCAAGCATTGGAAATCGTCTGTGGCACACCCCAGGTAATGGTCAAGCAAAGGCAACTAACAAGCATATCTTAACTTCTGTGCATAAGAATTTGGTTAATATATCCAAAAATTGGGTTGATGAGCTATATCCTGTCCTGTGGTCAATACGTACTTCAACTAGGGGGCCAATTGGAGAGACTCCGTTCAAATTAGTATACAACAGTGAAGCAATTTCACCACCGAAAGCAGTATTGACGACACATCAAACAAAACATTATGATCAAGAGGAAATCCAATCACTTCATTCATTGAATTTGGATTTATTGTGAAGAGAAATGACAATTTTTCTCAATTGAAGTTGTGTTTGTACAAGTAGAAAACAAAACAACACCATGATCAAAGAGTGAAGTTGCAACCTTTGATAATTGGAGATTGGGTATTGAGAAAAATTGACGCAATAGTCCAGCGTATGGATAAAGAGAAATTAACTCCAAATTGGAAAGGTCCATATCAAATTATTGAAGAAATCAAACCTGGAACTTTTATTTTTGCAAAATCTGATGGAAAAAGATTGTTAATCCTTGGCATGCTGACCATTTGAAGAAGTATTATCAGTGGAGTACTTATTTGCATGTTATAAATTTGTTTAATAAAATTTATATTTCATTGGAATTCTCATTCTAAAATATAACATTGAGCTCAAGAAATCGAGCTCCATAACTGAAATTTAAATATAATTTCGAGATTAAAAAATCAAAATTTAAATACAATTTTGAGATCAAAAAATCAAAATTCAAATATAATTTTGAGATCAAAAAATCAAAATTGAATTATTAGGGAATTTAGTCCAAAACATTTGCTTCATTTTCATACTTAGTACTAAACTTTTTTTTTTGGTGGATTAGTCCCTGACATATAAATTTTGTGCTCATTAGGTCCTTAATAGTTAATTTATATTAACAAAATTTTGTATGTTTTTCAATCAAAAGGACCAAATACACCACCAAAAAAAAAGTTTGGTACCAAATATAAAAATGGGGCAAATATTTGGGACTAAATTCACTAATAATTCAATGAAAATTTAAATATAATTTCGAGATCAAAAAATAAAAATTTAAATATAATTTTGAGATCAAAAATCGAAATTTAAAAATAATTTTGAGACTAAAAATTGAAATTTAAATATAATTTCGAGATAAAAAAATCAAAATTGAAATCTAATTTCAATATAAAAAATTTAAATTTAAATATAAATAAAAAAAAAAAAAATCAAGCTGAAAATTCGAGCTCAAAAAATTCAAGCTCAAACATTTGGAGTTCAAATACAACTTCGACTTCAATGAATTCGAATTCAAAGATCGAAGCTCATACATGACTTCAATTCAAGCTCGAAATTTGGAGTTTAGAGTATAATTTCGTCTTGAGATAACTCTTTACAACATAATAGCATCAAGATATATATATATATATTACAAAGCAGAAGGTGACAAAACATATATATATATTACAAAACAGAACGTGATAGAAAAAATATATATATATTACAAAGCAGAAGGTGACAAGATATATATATTACAAAACAAAAGATGGCAAAAGTCCACCAAATTTCAAAGCATTAAGTGTGACAAAGATTCATCAAAAAAGACCAACCCACTGACAAGACCGAAAGATGAGAAAGGAGACAAATTTCTAAGTTGAAGGATCAATAGAGGTTGAAGCCTTCTCTGATTCAAGTTCAACTTCAGACTGTTCTTGCTACTGGCATTGAAGGATCAATCATGAAAAGAGGAGGGCTAGCATACGTAACCACTACTTTGGAAAGATCAGACTCCAGAAGTACTCCTTCAGTTTCAAAACCTTCACTAGAAGGAAAGAGCCCATTCACTAAATCTTAGAAAGAAGGACTTAAAACAGCTGGGAGATTCTAGACCACATTATTCCTGATATCCATTTCTCTAATAAAATTCAACTCTACTTCACTAAATGGAATGAAAGATGCCCCCCTCTCTAGCTTTAATAGTTGCAAAAGACTCTATATAAGCCCTTGCTAAAGCTACCTTATCCAGTATTAAGTGCCATATCTATCTTATCATGTGTGCCGCTCCTCCGTTTTCATATTCTACTCCAGCTGAAGACATTTCCTCAACATATTCTGAAGAAGCTTTAAAGTCAACAACAACCTGTTGCCTTATAACATCAAGATCAATGGAGCTTAGGTGGGATTTCAAAGAGGAGACTTCATCAGACAAATCTTTAACAGAAGATTTCAACACGTGATTCTCTTTTGAAATATTCAAATTCTCAAGCTTCTCTTCCTCATACTTATCCATCCACCCACCTGTCGCTTCGACTGGATAGCTCCACCAATTCAGCCTTTAATTTTGCTTGACTCTCCACCCATGTTGTTTTTTCCTTTTCCTACTTATCCAAAGCATTCTTCTGCTTAGAAAATTCAACTTTCACAACTAAAAGCTCTTTCTCCAACAACTCATAATTCTTTATTTGGTCCTTCAACTAGATGAGTTTAGCCTGAATATTTTTTCTTTCCTTCTCACTCTCAAGAAATTTGTCTTCAAATAATCTCTTTTTCTATAGCTTCTTCGTGGTCAGATGACACCTCATGAAGTTTCACAGAGAAAGCATTGAACTGCAAAAAGAAATAAAACATATTAGAGATAAATTTTGCCTATGTGCAAAAACATAAAAATGTGAGTTCTACATTTGATAAAAGAGCTCCCCCTTGGTTCCCAATCTTAACAGCTTTCATATGAGCCAATTTCTTCATGGTAGTAACATCAGCTAACCTAGTCACTATCCCCACTCCGAGTTGACTAGCAATATGTGGATTATCTAAGTCCAAGTTCAAAATAGGAGGAGAAGATCTCAATTTCAACTCTCAAATCTTTAGATCCTTGATTGGTACAAGGAACTTGGAATCCTTTTTATAACCAACTCCTAGAAGCTTCTTCTTCAACAATTGACTTTCCTTCCTTAATCTTTGCAATCCTAGATACTTGAGGTAAACCAGAAGGAGACAAAGAAAATGATGGTATCTCAACATCACCCTTAGATTCCTCAAGCTGAAAACCTCTTCCTAGAATTCTCCTTTTTCTCTTTAAGGGAGTTCCTTTCCTTGCATCAGATTATGAGTTAGAAGAATTCAAAATCAGAGCTCTCTTTTTAGAAGGCTTTCTAACTTCATCTGTTGAAGGAAGTGTCCTGGAAACCACACATTTTCCTTCGTTGAGTGGAATTGGTTTAGGAACAATAGATTTCTCACTTTGAGGTGATCTTGGTTTCAAAATCTTAATAGATACGCTTGGAGCATTAGGAGATTCCTTACTAGCAGCAAGAAAAGATTCAACATCTTTGGCAAACTTGGGATCTTGTCCTTTCTTCAAAACAAGAGGGGCCTTTTTCTCTTGGGAGCTCAACCTCTGTTGTCTCCTCCTTAATTTAGCCAACTTCTTATAGTATACAACATCATTGTCCATTGCAACTAGAAAACATATGCACAATTTCAAGTCGGATGCTAGTACAAGTACAACTTAAAGAAACAGACATAAAAAAAAAAAGAAAAGAAAAAGAGAAGAAGAAAGAAAGAATATGAAATATCGTGAGAAGGCCTGCAATTTTCCTTCTGAGAATCTTTGCACATTGGACATTCACTTGATAGCTTTCTACCTACATAGATTGTCCATAAAGGATATTTGATATCCTCATTGATTCCTAACATGGCTCTCTTTCTGAAGTGCTTATACCAACGAGTTCAAGACTCTCTTTGGCCAAATAATGGAAGGAAGAAAAGTAATAAATCTGTTCCCTAGGATCATCTCCTAGAATATCCTCTACGGTGGATTTAAAAAGGTTCTCTTCATCAGAAAATTAATAATCCTTAAACTTCAAAGGAATAAACAGCTTCACCAAAAGACGAAATGGGAAACCATTTGATGATTCCATGGTAATCCACCTATTTCTCTTTTCCACTCTGCTTGGTGGAGAATCAAATAAAAATATCACATCCTTGTTAGGGAGGACTGACATTACTGCAACGACTGACTTGACTAAATCAAAGTGATGGAGAAACAAAGGGATGGAAGGTTTAGTACCTATAATCCTACAAAGAACGGTAAAACAAGTTAAATATCTAATAGCATTCAGGTGAAAACATGTAGGCCAAACCCCCACTGAGTCAAAGATATTTGCAATAAATGGATCAATGGGTAATCTTAAGCTTGCATGAAAGTGGGCTTGGAGAATTGGAATTGAGGCTGTTTTCATCGAAATAACTGAAGGTTCTATTGAGATCCTTTATCTAACTGCATCAATCTAACAACGCCTAATCATATCTCTCACTTCCCCTTGGGATACCATATTTTTGAAAATGGAAAAATTGGGAGTCTACTACTACTCTTAGCAATCCCTGTTGTTTTAGTTCATTCCTCTTGGAACTCGTCATCACACTTTCACCAAAAGCCCCCCTCCTGGAGATTTGGTAAAGGATAAAATTTCGCGGTTGTCATTGAATCGACCAAGATTAAATTAAACTGGAAAGCAATATAGTGTTCTCCAGGTCATCTCCCAAAGAAGCCCCAATCGTTAAATCAAATTTAAGAAATCACCAATATCAATTAAAGTTGAAATGGGGGGTTTTATGTCTAACGATTTAAAAAAAAAAAAAAAAAAACAAGATGAAATAGAATGCAAATCAATAATGAGAAAACGTAATTAGTCCAAGGTTGATGCTCCTATTTAATTCTTCCTCATTCCTCCTAATATTCTTGAATTGAAATTCTAATCCCTTGATTGAATTCTAATTTGGAATCCCAAATCAGATTCGATCACATACTAACAACCTGTTAGAATTTGATTACGAATTAATAGGTTTCCTACACAATCGTCTAATCCATCAACTCATGCTTAATCTAAGACCTGTGAACATCAAGGTAATTCATGAATCCATAAAAAATCCAGATTTAAAAGTAATTAGATAGAGATAATCATGAAAGTTAAGTTAACAATCGCCAACAAAACTAAGTTTAATCTAAAAAATTTAACCCAATGAATAATCATTCAATTTCATAAACAAATGCAATCAAATCTGAAAATCATAATACAACCCGAAATAAATGATGTTTTGGAACTCTGAATTGCCCTGGAAGCATCTCCCCTAGACTAATTTCAAGGTGTTTAAGCTACTATTACAAAATATCGTAATGCCTCCATGATTTCCTGAAAATCTCTCTCTATAATTTTTGAAGTCTTGCCTCTCTTCTCTCTGATTTTCAAAAACCTCTCTCTAATCTGATTTTTTTTCTTTTTAATCCGGCTCTCCCTTATTTTCTTAGGTTTTCTCTCCTTTCTTTCTTGGACTTCACGGGCCCCTTCAATCTAGGCCACCTCTCTTGCATATTAGGCTTCATAAAACTATAACATAAGTTTCGGCAAGTCATTTAGACTTGGGCCTGAAATAGAATAAAAATAGAATTAAAAACCCTACAATTTAATATCATAACATTAAAGGATAATAATCCAAATAACAAATAAAAGTCCTGAGAATGGTAGAGAGATGTATTAAATACTAAGCATAGAGGGTCCAAAATGTATAAAT
>JAXGGT010044063.1:0-11701 GCA_035583425.1 Marsdenia floribunda
ACAACAAAAATGACATTAATAATATTGAGCAATGAATTAGAAATACAAAATGACAAGTAAAAATAATTCAATTATTAGTTAATTCATCTATGAACCTAAGTGACTATGGGTAACTAACATGAAGACATAGTTTGATAAGTAATATTATCTTATTTACGAAAAAATAAACGGTCATGAATCCAAACCATTTCCAAGGCCAAGGTGTCAAGATAAATAATAATAATAATAAATACTAGGCAAAGAAAGTTCTAAGTTGTAATTAATTTTAAATATTTTTTTCCCATTTTTAATGTTGTTGATTAATCTTTATATGATGCAGAAGGAGATTTGAGGACTAATATTTCTCATATTGCATCAATTGTTACGATTAAAGTACGTAAATGAAGCTTTACATGGTGGATGTATATATTAACCATGGAAACACAAGCTATTTTGAAGCAGCAATAAAATCTCAAGAGGGAAGTTAAACTCCTTACAATTACAAAAACCACCATAGAATCCTTCTTAAACTATTTGAGAATGGAAAACACAGTTTGTGTAATTGTGAGACCGAGTAAGATAAAAGCTGCCAAAAGTGAAATTCCCGTCCATGGACTCTTGAAATATTTCTTCCTAAACTCACTAATCCATGAATTGCATTGCTTGTTGCAGTGCTCATTCACTTGCTTGAAAATTTTTCGATACATAAAATCTTCAGGAACAAGATAGACATTTTTACCCATTTTGTTGAACATGTCAGTGATTTCTTTATCGTCTCCTAACCAATTTTTAATGATTCCCTTGATGCGAAGCTCTTGTACATCCATTGGCGTGTTGATCAAGCAATCCATAAACTTGGCATAGTCCGTGACAAATTTCCCACAATATCCTAAATTGAACATGTACTGCTCGTATGCGATTAGGTTTCTGAGGATAGATTCAGTATCGTCTTGAATGACCAAAGGTGGAATTCTGATTTCCCCATTTTCAAACTTGATATCTAGCCATGACGTGCTTTGTTCGGATTTCACGAATTCTATCCCATATTGTTTTAGCTCAGAAACACTTTTTATGAACACTATATCATTCGGATCGTCCTCCTCCTGCTGCTCTAAGTCGCAGCATGACTTTCCAAGAGTGATGCATGAAAATTCAAGTCTCTTCTTCCGATCTGAATTCGAACCATTTGCATCATCATCATCCCAACCGGCGTAGAAGAAAGGATAAAGCCAGTATTGGTACATTAGAGAGAGTAAATGGAAGGGCGGAGGTATGACATGAGGAGAAGGCTTAAGATTGGCAACTCTTATGCAATCTTTCAAACAGTATATGGCCAAAGAAATCAGATTCTTTCCTTGATCATCGTTTGGAAGCATGGTCATATCAAACAATTTATCTAGGATGAAAAAAGGAATTTGGTTTTCAAACAACAATAAATCTCTACGAAGAATTTCCAAGATCCATCCGATTTTGAAAATAGAGTCCTGATGTTCATCATCATTTTTCCCTTTTCTCATCTTTTCATATTTTCTCAAGAACTCAACGATGAAGCATCCATCGAGAAGCATAATTTCCACGAACTTTTGTTTACTCAAGGTCAATTCCTCCTCGTAATAGCTTCGAGCTTCTTCTTCACAGTGTATCAAGAAATCGATGTATATCCTTGCACTTGATTCTTCTTTTCTTTCGAGAATTCCCTGTAAGTATTTCAACTTATACTTTTCCATCTTCTGCAATTTATTTTTCCCCCTGTGATAAGGTCCAATGGAGACCATTTCTGGTTCGTAGGCTGCTTTGCACGTCATCCGTAGTATATTATCAATTCTAAATATGAATTGATTACTAGATTTTTTTGATATCCCAGAAAGCTTTCCATCAATTCTGGTTGAAATTTTTTGATATACGTCCTCGTTTGACATTTTCCTGCAATTTTAAAAATGGTTTGTTAATAATTTTGTGTAGAGTGTAGACATATATTTTGAAAATTTTAAACTTTTTTACCTGTAACCTGACTCTCAAATGTATGATTTTCTATGGACATGATGAAACTATTACTAATTAAAACAGGCTTCCTTGTCTTTTAACATTATAACAGTGGATTGGAAAAGAAATAATAATAATAATGGTGTCTGCAAAGATGAGGATGAAGTGAATTAAGATAACAATGCATGTACATATAATCACAAGTTCAAATCCCCTCACCTGAATACTGAAAGCTGAAATAGTATGAAACAAAAATGATCAATTTGTTGTACGAAGAAATCATTCAACGGAGCTTAATTATATAGAGAAAAAAAAAAGGAAAAGTCACCCGGGGTGGGTGGGGTGTAATAAAAGTTGGCTTGCATATGGTTCAAGAGTTAATTAAAATTTATTCATATGGTTTAATTCTTAACAGTTAATTAATCAATGAACCTACGATTAGAAGAAGTATTCGAGTATCTAAACTAGTTTATGATAATGATCTTTCTAGAAAACATTTTACTAGATATTTTGTTAACCATGACTTGGATAATATTGTGAGTCACAATTTAAAAAATTATGTTTTTTTTTATTACTATTAATGAAAATTTCACCTTTTTTTTTTTTTTTTTACGAGAAGTTTATTTATTTATTTATTGTTTGTTTGTTTGTGATTGTGGTGGCTTGTATTTACAGTAATGCTTAATTTAAGATTTTTTTTTTAATTAAATTGAGTTTGAATTGTAATTTTATTTGGACACTATGCCAGAAGTTACTAGATCGGAATTCAAAAAAATAAAACCTACGCATATAATGTACCAATATATATATCTTTTTCAAAAATGTTTCTATCTCTTAACACTTCAACACTAGGGTGGGCAATATCTAACACGACAAGAAAACCTTACACAAAATTAGCTAGTTAGGATTAAGGATAAGCGGATTCGTGCCAAAGCAGGTCAACCCGCTTAATGATAATCGTGTTCGAGTGATAAATAGGTTGAACCTACATAACCCTTTAAATAATAATTAATTTTTTTATTTTAAATATTAGTAATTTTTATTATATATTCTAATTCATTATTAAATGATTTAATAAATTTTAAATTTTAATATTTTATATATAATGAAATTATATAATATTAATATTTTTATAAGTTAAATAAGTAAATAATCAATGTTAGCGAGTTGATATCTTGTAATGGTATTGATGGATTAATAAGTTTTAAATCTGTCAAAATTGGGTCGTTGGGTTGACACGATTACTTTTCGTATTGTTGTCATGTTCTAATTTTTTTTTGTATCTTTTTGGGTTTGTGTCTGGTTAGAGTTAACATGATTGCCACCCAACAAATACTTGTTTAAAAAAATATTTCATTCAAAATAAGAAAATTATTTTTTCTCAAATTATAAAATAGTTCAAATACAACTTTAATTACGCGCCAAATTTTCTAGAAGTAAAGGATTTTTTTTTCTTTTAAGTTTTGATAATTATGCCAATTGAACCCCTAAAATTTTTTAGCACATCAAATCAACAACAGTTCACCGATTTTGACCATTGAATTTGAAAGAGTTCAATGAATTAAATTTGCAATGTTTTTGCATAAATTAATTTATATCTAAAATAGTTAAAATTTAATTTTTTTTTTTTAAACAAAAAATAAAAATGGAAGTGTCTTTAAAAAGTGTGACGTGAATGAAAAATTTTAAATAAATTAAGTATAATAATTGACTTAATTGTCTTAACTAATAATGAAAAATTTAAAACAAGAGTGGCATATCTTGTAATGTTGATAATTAGACTCCAAAAAAAGAAAAGTATTTAGATAAAAATATTAAAAATGTGAAATGTTGAGGTGTCACTAAATAGTTTTAAAAATATTTAGTATTGTCACACCTTTTTTTAAGGGAAATTCAAGTGAAGAGTGCTTTTTTTTTTTTTTTTTAATTTTTTTGAAAATTTTGAGACACTTTCACCTCTAACATATGTTAAATGTATGACCTTTTGGATCATAAGTAGGACTTTACCATTTGAGTTACGCCTTCTTAACACTCAAGTGAAGGGTTAAGAATCAAAATAGGGGGGAAATTTAGAATTATTTGACAAAAAAAAAAAAAAAAAAAAAAAACGGTAACACTGAATCAAAATACATATTTTATTTACTTTAATATATTTCTTTTAAAAAAAAAATAGTCGATGTGGTTCATCTTTAATTAAGCATATTTTCACCAATAAGATCTCTCTTTTATTTTATTTTATTTTATTTTTTGTCATTAAGGCTAGGCAAATCAAAAGACCTTATTAACAATTTTTTTTTTTTATTAAAAAAGTAATTTTATTGATAAAAAATTAAAAAAAATAGATCTTATTAACGAAAATGTGCATAATGAAGGAACAAATCAATTAATTATTATTATTATTTTTTTGTTTTAAGAATATATATATATATATTCGTGGAAAAAAGAATATATATATAATTTTTAAATTGTTTTCATTAAATTATAAAGGAAAATTCTCTATTTCGGTTCTATAACTATTTTTTTTTTCTGATATTGGTCCTAAATATTAAAAATTTTAGAATTTGGTCCTATAAATATTTTCATCATTTTCCAAAAATAGTCCTAAATCTTAAAAAATTAAGAATTTGGTCCTATAACTATTCTTTTTTTCTTAATTTGGTCCTTCCAACCAAGTTTGTGAGATTTTTTCGGTTGTTTAAGTTAGGTGAAAAATACATACTTAGTCTTATGAGGACATTATATGACAAAAAGTAAAGTAATTGTTTTTTCACATTATGTTTCACTTGACTTGATATGACTTGCTATATTACACCTCCACTGAGAGAGAGAGGGAGAAAATACTTGATAAAAATGAAAATATTGTTGGTTGTAAATCTTTGAAGATTCACGCAGCTTAATTAATTAGTTTCTCCTAATTTTTTCTTCACAACGGCACGAAGATACTACCCGTCGAACTTGGGACCTTTGTCCGATGAGGGTATATGGCAGACATGGAAAACCGCGAGAGAGGATCAATCAGTCAAAAATAAATAAATAAATAAAAACTTTATCCTAATAATGACTAATTAGGTACTTTGATGAGGAGTAAGCCGTGTAGATTGCCATGACCAGGGGCTCACTTCGGCTCCATCCGGTCAGCTCATCGTCTATATGTATTTTTTATTTTTTATTTTTTCCCTTAGTGTACGTGTAGTGAATAGGTCCCAATTATGGACGTCACTTTTAAGCCATGTCCACATTTAGACTAATCCTCGCTCAAGCTGAGTAGGTCCCTTCTAAAAAGTAAGGTCTAGCCCCAAATTTTTAAACGGTTACATATATGAGTACAGTTTTGATCCCGTGACCTTCTCTGAAATGTATTACCTTTTACTTTGGTGTAAGAAAACTCACCTTTGGTCACATCGCTACGTACGGTTCCAACCACCCTATATAATATGGTAATTATGGCATCGTTTAATTATTTGTACATCCATTTAATGCTTTGATCAAGACCCCATTCATGACCCAAAATACCATAATCTGGAGCTTGCTCTATCAACACTCCAGAGAAAGGACACTAGAACAACCACCATTCAATTGTGTTCCTTTCAACAGTTGAACGCCTCTTGATTTTATCATCGTAGGATTTACCTGTAAGTGCTACATAATTGCTTTACCTGAAGCTCCTCATTCTTGACAACATCAGGTGGATTGGCAAAAATTTGAGGTCCCTTTTCAAAATAATTAAAATGGTACTATATCTTTGTGGGCAAAGAGTGGACGAGCATGCTCGTCTGCTGCAGCAAGCATGGCAGAGACACGTCCCACGGTACTACTGGTTGCTGCAATAACATCAAAATATAGTATGCAAGTCTTGGACTTTCACCATCCAGCTGCTTTTCAAATTAATTTAGACTTGCATACATATCATCAAGAGGACAAAAATGATATATATATTTATATATATGCAAATGTATATAATAGAAAAATAAAATTGTATGAAAGGGTAAAGAATAATATTATAGTGTATATATAAAAGAGATTTTTAACCTATTAATTATATTTTATATAAATAAAATATTACTATATATATATATATTTAAAAAAATTGATTAGAAATTCAAAATATTATTAAATTTTACACAACCACCACGTCAGTGTGAAGACGGAGGAAAGGAAAATTAGTGGATTTGGTCCATAATCTTTCGATTATTAGTGCGATTGGTCTATTTTTCTTTATTTTCTATTTAATAAGTTCCTAATGTATAATAAATTGGTGCATGTAGTCCCTTCCTTCACAAATTTAACTTGCCCAAACAATAGATTTTGTGAAGAAAAGGATCAAATACACCAACTTATTATATATTGGGGACCTACTAAATAAAAAATAATGAAAAGTGAGCAACTACACCAAAATCATGAATATTAGGGACCAAATTCACCAATTTTCCTTAAGGAAAATATATATTTTAAAATTTTGATTATTTCTAGTTCTATTCTTTTCACCTATTCTTAATTTGTATTTTATTTTAAGGATAATTGGTCATTTTAATCCCCAAACTATTTTCGTTTGGCCATTTTAGTCCTTTTTCTTTTTCTTTTTTTTTTTAGATTTTTTCATCCTCAAAAAAAAAAAAATAATGTGGTTGTATTAGTTCTTTTACCTGTAATACATGTAAAATGAATAAATAAGGATAATTAGCCATTTTAGTCCCCAAACTATTTTTTTTTTTTTTTTGCCATTTTAGTCCTTTTTCTTCTTTTTTTTTAAAAAATTTTTTCTTCGAACAAAAATTATTTGGTCACATTATAATCTTTTTACCTATAATAACAAGAAAATGAATAAAAAAAGATTCACTACTTTATTTAATATAAAGATAAACTTTTCATTTTATATACAAAATTTACCTTTATAAGTAACAAAAATTAAAAATTAAAAATTCTTCTTCACTATCTCACATCTAAAGTTTGACGATTAAAAAAAAAAAAAGTTAAAGTTTGACGAATATCATATACATGAAAAAGATGGAAATGGTTATTATGCCCCAACGGCTTGGCAGTGTGGTTTACGAAGAATGCCTTAGGCATGATATTTTTATATTTTGTATCAAGTCATGGAATCATGAGACGGCTTAGGAAAAATCTGAACTACACAATCGGACCAAGGACAGGTGACATCCTCTATTTTACACACATATATGTATATATTATTACTATACTTATTATACGTAATAAAAATCATTATATAATAACATTTAAACAATTCAATCAGTCAAGAAATTATGAGTTAGTCATACTAAAGCAAAAATAAAAAATAAAATAAAAAAACTTAGATAATTTTATTTGCAAAAAATATTACAAAGATAATTAAAATCTTTTAGGGAAAAAAAAAGGTAAAGTTTTCATATAAAAGTTTTATTAGTTTAGTGCATAAATTAGGAATCAAGACAACAATAAATATTATAAGTCAAAATTTTATTTTTTAAAATTTTAATTTAATTGGTATGAATTGCTACAAATATAAAAATTAACATTGTTTAGAGAATATATATATCAAATTTAATCTTTAATAAAAGTGTCACGTCGGTAGTATAATTTCATCTCAATACTATAAAATTATAAAATTAATAAAATAAAATAAAAATTGAAGAGTACATAAACTAATTATTAAGAGTAAATTAATTTATGATTATTTTATAAATAATTTACACAAAAAATTATTTTTTATTATTATTATTTTAAATTATAATTTTTTTTTTTTTTTTTTTGGTTTTAAACAAAACTTGATTATACTTTGTAATTAAAATATTCTTTTAATTGATTATATATAAAAAAAAAATCGTCAAACTTTAGGTGTGAGGGAGTGAAATTTTTTTTTTTAATTTTTGTTACTTATAAAGGTAAATTTTGTATATAAAATGGCAAGTTTATCCTTTATATTAAATAAAATAATAAATCTTTATTTATTCAGTTTTCCTATTATTATAGATAAAAAGACTAATGGATAAAATAATTTTTGTTTGAATATGAAAAAATCTAAAAAAGAAAAACTAAAATGGCCAAAAAAAAAAAATAGTTTGGGGACTAAAATGTCTAATTATCCTTATTTATTTATTTTACCTATTATTACAGGTAAAAAGACTAATGTGACCAAATTAATTTTTTTTGAGGATGAAAAAATCCAAAAAAAAAAGAAAAAAAAAAAAGGATTAAAATGACTAAACGAAAATAGTTTGGAGATTGAAATGGCCAATTATCCTTATCTTAATGATTATTAAATTGAATGGATATATCTGATTTGGTTCATTTTATTCTCAAAACTATAACTAAAACAAACAATATTACAACAAAAATGAAATTATTAATATTGAGTAATGAATTAGAAATACAAAATGACAAGTAAAAATAATTCAATTATTAGTTGTTTCATCTATGGACTTAAGTGACTATGGATAATTAACATGAAGATATAATTTGATTAGTAATAGTAGCTTATTTACGAAAAGATAAATAGTCATAATCCAAACCATTTTCAAGACCAAGGTGTCAAGATAAATAATAATAATAACAATAAATACTGGGCAAAGAAAGTTTTAAGTTGTAATTAATTTTTTTTTTTTTTTTCATTTTTAATTTTGTTGATTAATCTTTATATGATGCAGGAGGAGATTTCAGGACTAATATTTCTCATATTGCATCAATTGTTACGATTAAAGTACGTAAATGAAGCTTTTCATGGTGGATATATTAACCATAGAAACACAAGCTATTTTGAAGCAATAATAAAATCTCAAGAGGGAAATTAAACTCTTTGCAATTACAAACCACCATGGAATCCTTCTTAAACTATTTGAGAATGGAAAACACAGTTTGTATAAATGTAAGAACGAGTAAGATAAGAGCCCCCAAAAGTTAAATTATCTTCCATGGATTCTTGAGATACATCTTCTTTAAGTCACTAATCCATGAATTGCATGGCTTGTTGCCGTGCTAAAATATAGAGGAACAAGAAAGACATTGTTACCCATTTTGTTGAACATGTTAGTGACTTCTTTATCGTCTCCCAACCAATTTTTAATGATTCCCTTGATGCGAAGCTCTTGTATATCCATTGGCGTGTTGATCAAGCAATCCATAAACTTGGCATAGTCCGTGACAAATTTCACACAATATCCTGAATTGAACATGTACTGCTCGTATGCGATTAGGTTTCTAAGGATTAGATTCAGTATTGTCTTCAATGACCAGAGGTGGGATTCTGATTTCCCCATTTTCAAACTTGATATCTAGCCATGACGTGCTTTATTTGGATTTCACGAATTCTATCCCATCCTGTTTTAGCTCAGAAACACTTTGTATGAACACTATATCATTCAGATCGTCCTTCTTTTGCTGCTGTCGAGTATTATTGTCGCAGCACAACTTCCCAAGATTGATGCATGAAAATTCAAGTCTCATCTTCCGATCTAAATTCGAACCATTTTCATCATCATCATCCCCACCGACATATAATGAAGAATAAAGCCAGCTTTGGTACATTAGAGAGAGTAAATGGAAGGACTGACGTAGGACAGAAGGATAAGGCTTAAGATTGGCAACTGTTATGCAATCATTCAAACAGTATATGGCCAAAGAAATTAGATTCTTTCCTTGATCATTGTCTGGAATCTTGGTCATATCAAACAATTTAACTACGATGAAAAAAGGAATTTGGTTTTCAAACAACAACAAATCTCTACGAAGAATTTCCATGATCCATCCCATTTTGAAAATAGAGTCCTAATGTTCATCATCATTTTTCTCTTCATATTTTCTCATGTTTTCATATTTTCTCAAGAACTCAACGATGAAGCATCCATCGAGAAGCATCATTTCCAGGAACTTTTGTTGACTCAAGCTGACTTCCACCTCATAATAGCTTCGAGCTTCTTCTTCATCTTGTATCAAGGAATTGATGTATCTCCTTGCACTTGATTCGTTTTGTCCTTTGAGAAATCCCTGTAAGTATTTCAACTTATACTTTTCCATCTTCTGCAATTTCTTTTTCCCCGTGATAAGGTCCAATGGAGACCATTTCTGGTTCGTAGGCTGCTTTGTATGTCATCCGTAGTATATTATCTATTCTAAATATGAACTGATTACTAGATATTTTTGATATCCCAGAAAGCTTTCGATCATTTCTGCTTGAAATTTCCTAAGATACGTCCTCTTTTGACATTTTCCCTGCAATTTTAAAAATGGTTTGCTAATAATTTTGTATAGAGTGTAGATATATATTTTGAAAATTTTAAACTTTTTTACCCATAACTTGACTCCTGAATCTATGATTTTCTATGGATATGACGAAACTGTTACTAATTAAAACAGATTTCCTTGTCTTTTAACATTAGAATAGTGGATCGGAAAAGAAAAAATAATAATGATAATGGTGTCTGCAAAGATGAGGATGAAGTGAATTAAGATAACAATGCATGTACAGATAATCTCAAGTTCAAATCCCCTCACATGAATACTGAAAGCTGAAGTAGAATGAAACAAAACTTGATCAATTTGTTGAACGAAGAAATCATTCAACTGAGCTGAATTATATAGAGAGAGAAAAGAAAAAGTCACTCGGGGTGGGCGGGGGTGTAATAAAAGTTGGCTTGTATATCGTTCTAGAGTTAATTAAACTTTATTCATATGGTTTAATTCTTAACAGTTAATTAATTAATGAACCCAAGATTAGAAGAAGTCACTACAAGAAAAGAGGGGATTCGCGACCGAAATTTGCGACCGAAATATTCGGTAGTAAATTTTATTACCAATTTACAACCAAAAATTTCGGTCCTTGATTAACCACAAAAGGGCGACCGAATTTTAAAATTTTGTCGTAATTTTGCGCGAATTAAAAATATTAGCTCAGTCATCTTCTCCCAATTTCTTTGCCCTTTTGCACACAGCTATACAATCTTTTCCCAGGTGCTTTGGGGACGGACGAACTCTGAGGAACTGTCATTTAGCTCAGGTATCTTCATCCCATTGCCTAGGGTTTCTCGTTTATAATTGACTTTTTCAGCTGAGTCAAATTCACTCCCCATAACCTTTTCAATTGTTTATGCAGAGGCAGATCACACTACCTCCTGCCTTTCCAAATTTCATCTGCTTTGATGCTTTTTTCTGTCACTCCTTTTCTTTTTATTTATTTATTTTTTTCGTTTTTAAAGGGAAAAAAATACTTTATTCATCACTACTTTCTTCTTGCTTTTATTTCTTATGAATATTCGGCAGCTGCTATAAATCTGTAGCTCTGTCTCAGATTTTTTTTTTTTTTTCGGTGACTGGAATCTTTGCTGTTGGAATTTCAAGGTATAAATTTAATTTTGATGGTTTTCATTTTTTTTCCTTTAATTTTTCGTTGGTTGTGAGAACTTAAATGAATTTAATTAGGGTTTTAAATTTTGTGTATACTTTTTATTTTTTTTATTTGATTACGGGGGTTAAGAAAATTTTTTATTTTTTGTTTTAATTATGATTTCGATTTTTTTTTTCTCAGTTGAATTAAATCTCATGGTTGGGGTTAATTCTAGTTGTTTCCTTTTGTTTGATGCATATTTTGATTCTCTTTTTTTTCTTTTTTTTTTTTTCCTTCTTTCCCCTTTAATTTGAACATGGTGCACTATATACTTTGCTCGTTACCCTGCTTTTCTATTGTGTGGGTGTTCGTTATTCTTTTACTTTCAATCTGAGGGTGGGTTTGAGTTAATTGAATTGAGAATCT
>JAXGGT010044082.1:0-11699 GCA_035583425.1 Marsdenia floribunda
AATTTGATAAAATTTTAACAAACTAATGTATATAAGTGAATAAGGGGATTGTTCCTTAGTGTTACTAGCATGGTTTTGGGGACCAGATTGGACAAGCTGGTCGGACCGTATACCGGCCTCAAATCGGTTTCATTCTTGCCCCAAAATCATTTTCCCTGAAAACCATGCTACAAATGGCGGATCGTGTTGGACCGGTCGATCGGACCGGGGGAACCGAAAATCGGCCGACCAGATGATGAACCGATCGAATTAAAATATAGAAAATATTTGGGGTCAATATAGGGTCAATTTATAAAATTTAAAAAATGTAAGTCCTAATTAATAATAATAATAATAAAAAGAAGAAGAAGACTCAAAATTGAAAAAGAAAAAACCCTGAACAACCTCACCCTCCACTCGGCAACAGTCAAAAGGGGAGCAGAAGGTAACCACGCAGAAGGTAAGTTAAAACTTCATCCCTTTACTTAAATGGTCCCATTCCCGGTTAAAATTATTCCTTAGATTGCACCTATAATTCCTAAAATTATTCCTACTACTCCGCGTTTCCTTCTTTCCTTTCCATTGTTTTACAGTTTACACCGTTTCATTTCAATCCACTTACATAATCTAATTATTATTTTAAAAATAATAATAATAAAAATTATATATATTTTTATATAATATTTATAAACTGTATATAACTTTGTGTTAAATTAAGAATTTTGTTTTTTTATTTCCTTTATACTTATTGCAGTCCAAAATTCATTTAAGTTAATCCCATATTCTGCACTAATATGTTATTAGTTTAAATAAAAAGAGTTTATAATTACTAATTAATATATATATATATATATATATATATGAATATGGGAGGAAGCAAAGGTAGTAGCAGCCATTTGGGAATCAAAGAAAGTGGGGGAGGAGGGGCGGCTTTTACTGGAATACTATTCATTTTAAAATTACTTCGCTTTTTTTTTTTGGTAAGTGTAAAATTACTTCTCTTTATTTATAATTTGTAATAAACTATTTATTAAAAATATTTTAATATTTTTGTTATTAATATTTCATCAATAACTAATTATAAATATTAGCTTCTAAATATTATAATATTTTATCAATATCTGCATATATATATTGATCAAGCCAAGAATTCCCTAATCAGGTTTATGTCTCCGAACAGGGGTTCAAGAAGGGTTACTCGAGCTCCCAATACACCTGCAAAAAGGTCTACGCGGAGGCAAGGCTCTGGTAGACTCTCCGACGGTCAAGTTAGACTAGTGATCGGAAAAGCTTGGAGATCCCAACCGTTATACGTGAAGGAGTCTCTAATTTTGCAGAGAGAATATTGAGAGGAAAAGAGTTTTTGGAGATAATTATGAATAGTGAGCATACCTGGCTTTGACTTCCCTTGGGTGTATATATACCCTGATAAGTCAGTGCTCCTTTCCTCTTACATGCAAGGGAACTTATCCCCGTACAAAGAAACTTGATTTACTCCCCATCGGACAAGTGGCACTTGTCCGTTGGGAAGAAGCAGTTTTGGCTATCAGCCTTTGTAGATTTGACAATGACAACAGGGTAGCATGTCTCTCATGCATTTAATGCCCTCAACTACTTTGTACTTGAGACAATATAAAAATAATAATCATTGGGAGAGTAACTAGGTCTCATCAATAACCTTTAATAAAGATTTGGAGTCCGCTGCTTATGACCAATAGGCGAGGTAGGACTCCCGGCCACTACCTCGCCCATCAGTACCTCGTCTTTGGGGCCGTGAGGTTTCCTCTCGTCTTTTGTCTCCTATACTTAGCCTCCGTAAGCGATTCCGTTAATGGCTAAATTAAGTGTCAACCATTAATTAAACCATTTGCGAGGGGGAATAATCGATTTGACCGTTCAATATATATAATGTTTTAGTTTTTGACAACATAGGTAGGCGGAGAAGATCCATGGCGGCTATGACCAAGGAGGATCTTTCACTGCTTTCCCAGCAGGCCTCAGGGTTTTAGCTGTTGACAATGACACCAGCTCTCTCTCATGTCTTACAATGACTCCAGCTCTTTCTTTCTTGTCCTCTTTGTTGTTGGTACTGTAGTACCATCAGATACTAAGTTTGACCGTGATTGATTGAATTTTTAATAATAATAATAGAATTATTCTTTGAAATTTTTTTTGTTATTCTTCTATCCAAGATTTCCAAATAAGATACCTAAAAAAGATTATTTTTTTTTCCAATCTCTCTCTTTTTACGATGTATTTGATAGAATTGTGGAGTTTGTATACAAATACGCAGCTTTGTAAAATGCAATTTTTTTTTTTGAATGTAGTAATTTTGGTTCTCTTAAAGGTTAAGGGAAAAGACTATCAGATGGGATTGATGGTTTAAATGTGTTATTATTATTATTATTATTTTGTTATTCTTTATACGAGATGCGAATAAGATACGAGGAAAATTAGTGACTGTTGGTTCCTCTCCCCATTCAATTTCGACCTTGATTGTTGCTAGCTCTAAGAACATCCCAATATTCGGAACTTGGATTCACTGCCAGCTTTGTACAGATCAAGCTATTCATATAAACAATTATGTAAATAACTCTTTGATAAATTATTTTATTATGCTATATATATATATATATATATATATATATATATATATATGCGTGTACATAAGATGCAAGGAGACATGACCGATATAAGATTTCCCTAAATGAATGAATCCAAGGGTTAGTTCTAGTTTCCTACCTCATCATCCTCTGGTATTTAGTCCAAGTGAATGCCTTCAAGAGATAATTCTTTTTAACTTTTGTCTAAAGCAAGTAGGCAAACAATACAAGTTTATATTGACAAGTTGCTGTGTTGTTTTTTTTTTAAGGTATCCTTATCAATTAACTTAGGAAGAATCTATAAGAGAGACTTCTAAAACGTACCTCAAAATTCTAAAACAAAAAACCTATAATACATGATTAAAATTTATCATAAAATCATTCCGACATGAATTCAATTGAAAACCACTCACTTGAAAAGACAAGTCAGAGTAGTAATAAAGTAAGGAGAATCATACCATTGAATTATCACATTATTCTTGACAAGTTACTTATTCTGAACAATAAAATAATCTTACTTATAATTAAATAATTTTTAAATTATAATCGTCTTCAATATTATAATATAATTAAAATTTTTTATTATAATATTTAATAGGTAGCTAAGATAGCTATGTAAAAAAACAAATGGTGTATATATATATATATATATATTCTTTTTCTTCTTTTCTCAGCTGAGTAATAATATATAAAAGTCTTATTGATTGAAACCTTTACATTTTATGTAATAATTATAGTATAGTAGTGATGAAATTGGGGTAGTTCTCCAAAGGATGATTAATTCTTCGAATCTTTATAATACTTTTTTGCAAATCCATAACTTGGAAAGCTAGCATTATTGTATAAGACATCATCATCACAACTATGAATAAATCAACACACATATAGATATATTGGAAGACCTCTTTATCTCTCTCTCTCTATATATATATCTGTCTTTTTTCTTTTTTCTTTTTTTTTGTATATTTCAATATTTTTATTTTTTTTCTTATAATTTATTCATAGATTCACAGATAAGTTCAGTTTTAAATTACTTGCACAATCATCCTTCGAATTTATCTACAAATAAAAGCAAAAAGACAAAGAATACATTTTAAAATTTTAAATTATTTTTAATCTTTAATTAATAAAATATTTATTACTTCACATATTTTTAATAAATTATCAATTACTTTTTTTTAAAAAAATAACTATTTTATATTATAAATTTTAACAATTTTAATTCATCAGTTGTAACAAAATTTCTGGAGAGAAATTAGAAAAGCTCAAAGGATTTTAAAGGGTATAGTGTTCTGCGTGTGAACTAATTTTGTCTCTTCTGCATGACAGTGATCTTTACTGGTAATTTGCTTTTTTTTTTTTACACCACCATAGATAGATATAGACACATATATATATACATCACAGTGAAATGGCACATCTGAGTGCGATTATACATAAGTAATCTTTAAAGTGCGATTTTTGATGTTATCTTTTCTTGCCTCGTGACTTGTTCGTTACTTTACGTGCCACCAACTTATTGGCGCTTCAAAACCAAAAACATATTTTTCAAACAACGATCTAAAAAAATGTAAACGATAATAATAACATAATGGGTTTGTCATTATTGGTAAAACAACGAACCGAATAAGAGATTAGGACGTGAATTATGTAACTAGCACAATGAACTATATAAAAAAAATGCAATTTTTTTTTTTTAATATTATTAATTATAAATTTAACTAATTTGTCATTCGCCTTCTTATATATTTTATAATATTTAAATTTAGACGTTTAATAAAAATTAATTAATTTTTATTTTTATTTTAAATTTTAATTAAATATTATGAAATTAATGAAATTTAATATTAATTTCACGGTGCCATTTTAAATTACTTTATCAAACTGCACAAGTTGATTTTCAATTTAAGAATCAATTTAATAGTTAAGATTGAAATTTAAAATAATATACCCGTAAATATATATATATATATATATATATTTATAAAAGTAAATCCGTATTTTTATTAAAATGACAATAAAAATGACATAATTTAAAAGAAACATATTATTTTAACAAATTATAATGAATATTTTTGTAACACATTATTATTATTATTATTATTATTATTATTATTATTATTGGAGAAAATAGAACTTTTATTGCTATTGAAACAAAGAACTTACAAGAAAGAGTTTCCATAAGTGCTTTTTGAAGTGGTAAGGGAAAAGGAAATATGACTAAAAATTGAAGAAACCCTCACTGAAGATGGGGGTAAACAGAAAGAGTCATCAAACAAACAAGAATTTTGCCAAAACCAAATGGCAGTAGTGAAGAAACAAAAATAGCTGGCCAAGGAATGGGATCCTGTTGAAAAGTTACATCCATTTGGTGTCCAAGGTTCCAATCCATTCAAGCAGGGAAGTGTTGAATAGAGTAGAAGGTGGAAAACAAAGTAGATTGCTGGTGAAGTATGATATGCCAAATAATAGCAGCTTGTGGACAGTCTCTAAGAGCATGGATTTGGGATTCCTGGGAGCTCCCACAGAAGTCGCAATGAGCCGAAGGGAAAATGGATCTAAGTTGAAGAAACACCTTCATGGTGGGCTTGCCAAGGGAAGAAACTGATTCGTGGAGGAATTTTGACACACCAAAGAGTTCTCCATTGTTCCGCTTCTTGTGCAGGAATGGAAGGAAACAAAGCTTTGATCTATTTAGATGTAATACAACCACCTGAAGTCAAACGCCAAAAGGGAAGGTCACCGATAGCTTCGTCAAGGATAACCAAAGCCAAACGTTGCAGGACATCAACCGATAAAAAAATGAGTCAGAAGATCAAAATTCCAGTTGGTTTGAGGTTGAAAGAAGATAGCAGTTGAACAAAACAAAATATCCAGAGGGAACGGGCAGGCAGAAACAGAATGTAGAGGACAATCCAAGAGCCAAAAATCAACCGATAAAAGAACCCTCCTACAATTGCCGATATGCCACCCAACTCCTTGAGAAAGAAACTGTAAAATCCCACTTAAACTCCTCCAGGTTGAAGAACTAAGTCGCCGCCTATAACTGTAATGTATGTTAGAGAATATATTTATATTATAATTATTATTAGTTTTGTTATTTATTATTTCTCATAAGGGTAGGATAGTCTTTTTAGCCTTTTTACATTATTTGCTATATATACTCTTATTTCTCTCTTGTAATTTATTATTCGTTTTAATAAAACCCTAACCTTTGTTTTTGTTCCATCTTCTCTCTTTCAATTTTGTCTCAATTCTCTTCACATGGTATTAAAGTTGGAGATCATGCGTTCGAATCCCTGCTATTGTTTGCATTTGTTGATTATTGTGCATGTGTTGGGCCTTTATTGGGGCATTTGTTGGTTATTGTGCACGTGTTGGGCCTTGTTAAGAAAATTTGTGATCGGTCCACACGTGAGGAGTGTGTTAAGAGAATAAATTTAACCTTTAGCGTAGGTGGCAATTTAACTCAATTTAACATGATATCAGAGTCAGGTTATGGATTTGGTTGAAGAAGCAGATTTTTGGGGAATCGAATTCCGCCCTATAAACCCGATTGGAACTTTGTTTTGGATTTAGAATTTTTAGTGTCAGGAGTTTTCGGGGTATTAGTCATGGGCTTGGAAGCAATGGGCTTGACGTTAGATTCAGGCTTCTTTATCGGCGAATCAGAGTCAGTCTCTGAATCAGATTCTTCGTCATCTGAATTTTGAAGAAGAATCTGCCGACTGGACTTTAGGAGCGCTAGGGGGCCTCTCCACCACCAGCACCGACTCCCCTACCCATTCTGTTTTATTTTTATTTATTTTTAAATGTTGGGACATTGGTTGTATTTTTTGAATCCCTCACGTATGTTGGAAGAGTAGGTTACCAAAAAAAAAAAAAAGGATTTCGTATATGAATCGGTTGGCTTGGGAATTTTGCACATTTAGAAAATTTGGAAATTTAGGAATTTTGCACATTGTTTGCACGTTTGGATTTATACATTTGAGAAATTTGTTGGCAGTAGAGTAAATTTAGATTTTCACATTTGGAAAATTTGTTTGTAGTAGAGTAAATTTGGATTTGCACATTTGGGAAATTCATTTGCAATAGAGTAAATTTGGGAGTTTCTTGCACTGTTACCTTGAGATTCAAATTTTGAAAATTTGATTATGGGGATTGAATAGTTGATGAAGAGGAGAAAAATTTCGTCAATACATTTGCCAATTCACACTCATTTTGGAGATCCCCAAATAGCATCTTTTATAGAGCAATTTCCCTAACATTGCAGGATGTTCAATCCCAGAGGCTGATTGGGACAAGCAGTAGGCAGGGAATTATATGTCTTGTGACGTGCTGCATCGGGTGTTGATTTGTCTTCTTTCCGTTTAAGTTCTTCTTCTTTGTTGACAAACTCTCAATGCTCCTTGCAACCACATCGTGAGTTTGAGGGGGATGTTAGAGAATATATTTATATTATAATTATTATTAGTTTTGTTATTTATTATTTCTCATAAGGGTATAATAGTTTTTTTAGTCTTTTTACCACTACAAGAAAATAGCTAATCAGCGACGGCTTGGGCCCTCGCTAATCAGCGACGGCACAACGACCATACAACGACCGCTTACCGATAGGATCGATTTCCTTGACCGTTCATCTCAAATCCCTCGCAAATTTGTGACAAACTCACGGCCCTCGCTGATACCTCACCGATCTGCGAGGGCTTAGCGATGATACCGTATTTTTTTTTTCATTTTTCATTTTTTTATGTGGGGAAATATGGGGCCGTCGCTGAGCCCTCGCAGATCTGCGACGACCCTTCATTTTT
The DNA here is from genome assembly GCA_035583425.1 of Marsdenia floribunda. Taxonomy (NCBI): domain Eukaryota; kingdom Viridiplantae; phylum Streptophyta; class Magnoliopsida; order Gentianales; family Apocynaceae; genus Marsdenia; species Marsdenia floribunda. Next base: position 7,394 of record JAXGGT010044082.1, read on the forward strand.
ATTTTTATTTTTATTTTTATATGAGGAAATAATATGCCCTCGCTGAGCCCTCAACGACGGCAATGTATTTTTTTTAATTTTTTAATTTGGGAAAGGTGTCAGCTTTTTCTTTTTTTTGTTTTTTTTTAAATAGTTGGCCCTTGCTGAGCCCTCGCAAATCTGCGAGTGCTCAGTGACGTCTTTTAATTTTATGCACTATTTTAGGATATTTTAGGGTTTAGGGTTTAGAATTTATCTTATATTTAATCTATATAAATGCATTTTAAACACATACACATTATCATAATTATTATATATATATATATCTCGATAATAATCTAAAAATTTTTCTTATTTCATAAATATATGTATAAAGTTTTATTAATGTAATATATAATGTATATGCCTATATGAATTATATAAAGAACATCTTATTATATAAATTAAATAATTAATCTGACTGTTGGATATAATCATATGTATAAATTATTCATATATGAAAAATTTTGATTGTAATTTTAATACAGAAATATTCAAATTTTTTATTTTAAAAAAAATTAAAATTTTAATCTAACCGTTAGATTTGTTGGACATATAATAAAACTAAATGTACAAAATTTGACGCAAATCTGATATTAATTCACATTGCATCGATGTACATTTTTAATTTTAATACAGAAATATCAATTAATAATATAAATTTATTTATTTTAAAAAATTAACATTTTAATATAACCATTACATTTGTAGTCATATCTCAATTCAATATTATTTTATGTAATTATTAACATATCTAATTCGAATCAGATATTTTCAGAATCAAATTTTAATCACATCCAAATAGATATACTTGAAATCGATTAATAAAGAATATTAATATATATATATATATATACTTAAATTTTAAATTAATATTTATTACGATATTTTAAACTAATATTTTTTAATCAAATTTTCAATTTAAATTTTAAATCAAATAATTTAGATTGAGTTTAAAATTTAAGTTTAAAACCATAATTAAAATAATTAATTCATGGCCGTCGTTGAGCCCTCGCAGATCTGCGAATGCTTAGCTACGACCCTTCATTTTTTTTTTAAATTTTTTATGTGAGGAAATAGTTTTTAAATTAATATTTATTACGATATTTTAAACTAATATTTTTTAATCAAAATTTAAATTTAAATCTTAAATCAAATAATTTTAGATTGAGTTTAAGATTTAAGTTTAAAACCATAATTAAAATAATTAATTCATGGCCGTCGCTGAGTCCTCGCAGATCTGCGAGTGCTTAGCTACAACCCTTCATTTTTTTTCATGTGAGGAAATAATTTGCCCTCTGCGAGGGCTCAGGCCATGTATTTTTTTTTTTTTTTTTTTTTTTTTTTTATTTAGGAAATTAAATGGGGCACCGCTTTTTTTTTTTTTTTTTTTTTTAATAGTTGGCCCTCGCTAAGCCCTCCTAAATTTGCGAGTGCTCAGCGACGACTTTTGTTTTTATGCATCATTTTAGGATATTTTAGGGTTTAGAGTTTAGAATTTATCGTATATTTAATCTATATAAATGCATTTATAAAGTTTTATTAATGTAACATACAACGTATATACTTATATGAATTATATAAAAAATATCTTATTATATAAAATCAAATAATTGATCCAACCATTGGATATAACCATATGTATAAATTATTCATATATGAAAAATTTTGACTTAATCGAATATTATTTCACATGTCATCCATATAGGTTTGTAATTTTAATACAGATATATACAATTTTTTTATTTTAGAAAAATCAAAATTTTAATCTAATCATTAGATTTGTTAGATATGATAATGCTTTTTTATATATTTATTTATTTATTTTATTTTTTTTGGTAAGTATATTTATTATTATTTTTATAAAAGAATAATATTTTATGTATTTTAAAAAAAATCATAAAATGACTATTTATTTTAAAATATATACAAATAATGCCATAAATTTATATGGGATTTTTTCCCCCTCAAGTATATATATATATACCTATTATATACAAGATTACAAACATTTTTTCTATAAGCTTTTTTGTTCTAATAGCTATATTGTAATTAGATGTAAGTCTTAGTTTTCTTATATATTTTTTAGTTTTAAACATTATCATTAAAAATTTTTATGTGTATTTATTTTTGAACAATAAATAAAATAGTTATCATTTAATTTTTTTTTTCCAGTTTTTTAATTCGTGCATTTATTGATTTTATTATTTTTGTTTTTTTTTTTATAAAAAATCATTTTTTCCTTCAAATTATTTAAATTATTCGTGTAATTTACAAATTATTTTTTAGAAATACCAATTAATAATATAAATTTGTTTATTTAATAAAAATTAAAATTTTAATATAACCATTACATTTAAGACATATCTCAATTCAATATTATTTTATATATTTATTAGCATATCTCAATTATAACATAACTTTTAAAAACTTTAATCTTTTTTTATAAAAACAAAAAGCTTTAATATATTATCCTTAAAAAAAATAATGTTTTTTAAATATATAAATTATATCGTTAATAATATTTTTAATACAAATAATTATTTCTTATAAATATTAATTAACTTTCTAAATTGTAATTAAAAAATGGACAATTTAACAATTATGTTCATTAATAAAATTAGTATTTATTTTAAAATATATACAAATGATGACATAAAATTATAATTTTTTTTTCAAAATATATATATATATATAAAGAAACAAAATTGGAAAACATAAATGCAACAAAAGCCATTCAAATTTTACCCAAATTTTAGATTTTAATATTCCCTCCACCATATTCTTCTTCCCTCCACAGGCTCCACTATCACCATCTCTCCCATCCCATCTCTCCCGCAGTCTATGGCTTCCACTCCATACCTCTTCTTCTTCTTCTTCTTCTTCTTCTTCTCCTCCACCCCCGCTATCGCCTGAATTGACCACAGCTACTGCTGAATCTTGTATCAACCATGGACTCTTCCTCTTCTCGAAAGGTCGGGTAAATTTTTCCTTTCTTTTTTTTTACCTTCTTCACCTGCGAAATTGGGGGGAAAAAAAAAGTCTTGTTGGCAAAACATAATTTTGAGAAAGCAATGAAAGCGCTGCGCTGAGAAGCCCACTGGCAATAGCAATAGCAATAGCAGTACAGAGTCTCGGGGAGTTCCACAGCCGCAACAAATCAAACATTTCGTTCCTTCAAGAAAAACTCGAGAAATTGTCCCAAAGATGCACAAAGTGAAAATTTTGTCGCCATTGACGCGTGCTTTGCGAAGAAATGCCTCTTTTCTGCATCAAAAGAGAAGCTTTTCGCTCTTCCCAGCTACACCCTGCTCGACCGTCTTGAAGAGCAGGCCAGTTTCTAATGCTTTTAGTTTCTTGTTTTTTTTTCGTTGGTAATAGTTTCCAATGTAATATTCTTCAGCGTATGTCGGTGGAATTTATTTTATTTTATTTTATTTTGAGCAAAGCGTATGACCTGGTTGATATTCTGTGATTTTATTTCATTCTTTTTTCAGTAGTTTTCAATAATCCAATTTTTGCCTCTACTTTCTCAAATTCTTCTGTTCGTTCAACTTCAGTATCTTCTCTTAATCAGGTAACGTAACTGGTTTTGCCCTTTGTTTTGAAATGTTTTTTTGTTTTTCTTCTCCTAGCATGTTTGTTTAGGATATGATTCTGAACTGGGTTTTAATTCTGGGCTGATGGATGCAGTTAATTGAGGCTTTGATAAGTGGAGTAGACTTATCAGAAGATGAAGCGGAGGAATCTCTCCACTTTTAGTTGGATGGTGCTGATGAGGCATTGATTAGTGCATTTCTTTTTCTGTTGAGGGCAAAAGGGGAAACTTATGAAGAAGTAAGTGCTAGGCAGTCTTTGCATTTACTACGAGAAACTGTAAATGTAGCCTAAGGAATGATCATCATAACATTTTACACGTGAGTTTTAGAGTTTGGTGCCGTCCAATTCTTTGCATTAATGTTCATGCCTTGATATTCTTGATTGTTAAACTTGTTGAGATCTAAAATTCTTTGTAAATCTGGTCTCTGAAAAGCCAATTGTCTGACTATACTATAGAAATTTGATTCAGAATGTCCAATTACGTTGCTTAAGGCGTATTTGAATTCTTCTACTTTCATCTGACAATACAGTTTTTTAGTGTTTATTTATTTATTTATTTTTAATGTGGAGAAAGTATGTTGAGAGATGGTTACTTGATGTGGGTTCGTGAGTAGGTTGTGGGATTGGCGAGAGCAATGATAAAACATTGCAAAAAAGTTGAAGGATTAAGTGATGCAGTGGACATTGT
>JAXGGT010044150.1:0-11689 GCA_035583425.1 Marsdenia floribunda
AGTCCTAAGAATGGTTGAGAGACATATTAAATACTAAGTATTAAGGGTCCAAAATATATAAATTTATATGTTATCAGGTGGGAAGGCAGTGTGCATGATGTTCGCGTGTTTAATGATGTTACATCCAACTCCAGACACGGTTTTGTGCATCCTCCAACAGGTCGACCAAAACTCTTTGTGTATTTAAACATTACTTCGGATAACGTCTATTCACAATTTCGGTCTCAAATGCATATAAATATTACTTGGTAGATGCTGGGTATGCGAATAAACCAGGCTTCCTTGCGCAGTATAAAGCTGAACGGTACCATCGTTTCCAATTTCGTCAAAGACGTTATGGCTTCCAACGGCCGAAAGAGTTATTCAAAAATCGTCATTCATCTATACAAAATGTGGTTAAGAGAACATTCGGAGTCTTCAAAAAGAGATTTTTGTTTTTAGGGGCCTTAATGCCGTCATACTCATTTATACGACAGTGTGACATATTAATTGCATGTTGTGTCATACACAATTATATAAGAGACAATGACCTAAATGACCTACTGTTCTTCGAATTTAAAAATGAACAATTTGAAGCAGACAGTAGTCAACCAACGACAGTTACAACAATATTTCCGTGGAAGCACATCTAAACAGCTTCACATGTGGGCGACCGCTCGAGACAACATTGTAAACGAGTTATGAGACAAATATAATATGAAACAAGGTCCTTAATGTTGTCCACTATCATTTTGCATTATGTGTAATCGTTATGTGGACGTGTATTAACAAGGATGTAATTTTCCTTTATTGTTGTCGTTTATTAGTTGTGATCTAACATGCAATGATCGAATTCACGTATATGTTAAGCAAAAAATATTCATCAACATATGATTAGAAAAATAGTCCAACATCGCATATAATTAGCTAACAGATAATATTAATAAACATACTATTGCTAACACAACAACATATGATGAGTAACCGTCTTCATCAACCCCTTAATTGCAAATAAAATGCAGCATCAGTCATATTCCTTGTCGTTTATGAGAAATGACATAGCGTCCATTCCGTCATCTGCGGCACAATCTGCACGTCCCTCGGCCTCAGGAACAGGCTCCAAGGAAACCTTCCTATATGCAGGCATATGACGGTGAGCTTCTACGTTGCAGCAGCCTTGACGGAAGCCATATTCCTCGATATGAAACATTATGGTCCAAGGTTTAGTCAACCGACGAATGATTCGGACAACGTTGTCATGGACGCTTTCAAATGTCTCTTGCGTACAGTTCTGCTTCAGTCGACCCACTATTGTAATTCCACACAGTTTCAGTTTGTGTTTTTTGTAAACAACACCCATGGCATATTCTGTTGCTATGCTCCCTCCATGTACAGCTCTTTGTAGGAATATTAATGATGTGATAGGGCAGTTACAGCTGAAAAAGCTAATTTTATGGACCAAAAAAACCCATAAGACATAGTCATCTATGTATCTTTCTCAGTTATAATATTCGGATAACATATTTATGTAAACTATATGGATTCAAATGTACGGAATTGAACCAGGCCTGTGTATAATAGCGCGTCTTTGTTCTCAACACCTACACACTTCTGTACAAATGGAATGGGAACGAGTGGACAGCGGCGACGTCCCTTAAAGAAGAACTCCAACGAGACCTTCCGATAAATTTCACCTTCCTTGTCTTCGGCTATTTCGTTAAAATACTTGCAACTGTACGTAATATTCATATGCAAGTTTTGTAAATAGTCGATTAATAACTTGTATTTATCAAGAAATACAGGGACAAAGAATTACATACACTGCTTTGATTCTTCCAAAATCCACCGCAGAGTCAGAAACAACATTACTGAGGATGATTGTCATGAGTTCTCGTGGAAGATCGAAAATAGTAGTCATCTTCTTACTAAAGGACTGCATTAGGCTTTGTGCATGCAAGTGCAAAATGGAATTATTGTATAGAGTGATAAAGTTGCTGAGGATATCTGGATATAAACTACGGATTGTGACTGTCGATTTTATAAAGGAAATAGGACGGGATTCAACGGTCTTTATTAATGTTAGCTCTGAAGTTCAAGAGCCGTGAGTAATAATTGTCAGCCGACCATTGACATGGTTATCGAAAAGCCAATAATGTGGTTGACTGATCAAATCATCTTCCCATGTCCATATATCCTTACGTGTACAACTTCGCACTCAGATTATTTATTGTAAGCATTAAAATAAATATACGATACACTCATGAAAAAAGATTATGTATGAGTATTAGAAATTGCTCAAACTTGAACGTTTCACTTTGGAATAATGAAACATTGGTTGACCATCGATTCTAATTCTTATGGGACACATATAATAATGGACAAGGTCCTTATTGTTGTCAACCATTAGACGCTCAATGTAGTAGTCGAAAAAATGGGGTTATGAACATGCATTCGTCAAACGTACGTAAATGTTCAGCACATACAATTAATGAACATATGAATAGGAACTGTTTTCATGAACCTACTTCACCAAGAAAACAAGAAACAACTGTTGTCATAACTCCCATGGTTGCAAACGGAAAAAAAGCAAAATTATCCAAGGCATAAACTAGCCATCTAAAACCCAAAACACATGTATCTACAAACAAAAAACTTTTCAACCTCTGCAGCACAACCCGCATAGTTTTGGTCATCTCAGTAGAGCCCCCGTCACAACGTACCCAATAATTCTGGTGATCTTCTATCTTGCAGCATCCTCGACCTACAGCACATCTAAACACATGTTCCTGTATGTTCACAGGTATATACATAGAGGCAAGCATTCGTACAACATGGACATGAAATCGTCTGAATGTGTCCACAAAGCAGTTCTTCTTGAGTTCCCTGATTATATTAATTTCAATCTGCCTCTCTTTGTCACACTTGGAAAAAAGATGAACAACACCCATGCCATATTGTGCTGCCCTGTTCCCCTCAAATACAGTCCTCTGTATATGAACAACGGACATTTGAAGGTTTCCAAAGGAAAAAAATTGAACTTTGTTGTGAAAAAAATTTATACAACAACAGAAACATGCATAGTCACTTACGCATCTGTCTCAATCGTAACATTCGGACGGATATATGTATATATATATATATACGTAACGTATACATGTTGACAATGTACGGAATCAAACCAGGCCGTTGTACAATAGAGCTTCTGGGTTCTCATAATGAACGTACTTGTCCAGAAATTGCCGTGGAACGTGTTGCCATGACCATCTATGATTGAAGAAGAACTCGAGCGACACCTTCTGATACAGTTGACCTTGGTCGTCTTCGACTAATTCGTTAAAAGTCTTGCAACTAAAAGTAATATCCAAATGCAGGCTTGTAAAGAGCCCCACATAGAGTATTTACGCAGAAATAGAGGGAAAACAAAATACTTACGCTGCTTTGATGCGTCCGAAATCCACCGCAGAGTCAGAAACAACATCATTGAGGATAGTTGTCATGAGTTTTTCAAGAAGATCGAAAATGGTCATCATCTTCTTCCAAGACAATTGTGTTTGGGATTGTTGTATACAGTGGCGAATTATCTGAAGAAATCATTTATGGATTTCGAGAGTCAGTTGTATAAATGAAAGGGGACGCGACCTTTCAGATTCAACTATGTGCATTAATGTCAGCTCTCAAATCTAAAACCTTAGGATTAATCACTGTCAACCGACCATTGAAAGGGTTACCGGGTACATCAAACATTGGTTACCCGCTCGAATCATCTTCCCATATCCAAATATCCTTACGTGTACAACTTCGCACTCAAATTATATTGTATATGTATTATATAAATATAAGATACACTCGTGTAAAAATATTATATAACAGTATTACAAAATGAGAAAAGTTGAACATTTGATGTTGGAATAATGAAGCAGTGGTTGACCATCGAATCTACTTCTTATGGGACAAATAGATTGTCAAATATGGAACACGCACTGTAATAGTCGACCAATATTGTGATCAACATGCATTGGTAACATGGATGTAAATGTATACAAAAAATAACCATTGTCATACATATGAATAGGAAAAGTAACCCAGCATTAGCTTACGTAGTAGGTAATATTAATAATCATTTGTATAGTAACAGTTTTCATAAACATACTAAACCAAGAAAAAAAACAAAAGAACATCAAATAAACAATTGTTGTCATGAACCCTATATTTGCATAAAAAAAAAAAAACAATTTCCATGCCATCACCAGCCATCTAATCAAAGTTATCCATGTGTCTACAAACAAATATCATTTCAACCTCTGCAGCACAACCCACACAGTCCTGGTCATCTCAGTAGAGCAACCCATCAAATAGGAAAATATAATTCTGGTGATCCTCTGCCCTATAACATCCCCCAACTGCCGCAAATCGGCACACACGTATGTTGCCCTATGTCCCTACATTTATACATTCGACCGAGCATGCGTACAACGTGGCCACGGAAGCATCTAAATGTGTCTATAGTGCAGTTCTTCCTGAGGTGACCGATTATGTTAATTCCAATCTACTTCTCTTCGTCACACTGGAAAAAAAGATGAACAACACCCATGACATATTGTGTTGTCATGTTTCCTTCATCTATAGCCCTCTGTAAAAGGAAAGCGGACGTTCCAATATTTACAAAGGAGAAAAAGTCAACCTGGTTGAGAAAAAAATAAACAACTCATACTATTTGGATAGATATATACATGTATATATAAGCTAGATGTATTTACATGGACGAAGAATCAAACCAGGCCTTTATACAATAGAGCGTCTAGGTTCCTAAAACGGAAGTACTTATTCAGAAAGTGTCGTGGAACGTGTCACCAGCGTCGACTTCCAACGAAGAAGAACTGCAATGACACATTTCGATACATTTGACCTTCGTTGTCTTCGGCTATTTGGTTAAAATACTTGCAAGTAAAAGTAAAATCCCAAGGCAAGTTGTGTAAATAGTCGAACATGTGCAGTATTTATAAAGGAATACATGAAAAAAGAAAGACTTACACAGTTTTCACATTTCCAAAATCCACTGCAGAGTCAGAAACAACATTACAGATGATGCTTGTCATGAGTTCTCGTGGAAGATCGAAAATGGTTGTCATCTTCTTGTAAAAAAATCTCTATTAGGGATTGTTGTATGCAGTGACAAATTTGCTTAAGAAATCATTTAAGAGTGTGACTGTCGATTGTATAAGTGAAAGGGACCACGACCTTTCGGATTCCAAAGTATGCATTAATATCAGCTCTGAAATTCAATAGCCGAGGAGTAATAATTGTGAGTCGACCATTGAAAGGGTTACCGGGAAACAAAGATTGGTTGACCGCTCGAATCATCTTCCCATATTCATATATTGTTACGTGTACAACTTTAAGATCAACTTATTTCTTATGTGGCTTATGGTTTTATTTTATTTTATTTTATTTTTATAAGTCTTATATGGATTATATATATACATGACAGTAGAAAAATAATAATCATAATTACAGTTTAGAGAAAACTAAAAGGCACATTCCGTGACATTATTGGCACACTGGTTGACCACTGGATTCATAAGACAATATTGATGCAATGTTTCGTGAACAAATTTGAACTCATATTATATATAGTATGTATATATTATATAAATATACGATACATTCAGGTATCAATATCGTATAAAAGACATAAAACCATAAAATTCACAGGTACTTCTTGGAATAATTAAACATTGGTTGAACATTCATTCTAATTCTTTCATAATGAAACATGAATATTACAATGTCCCTAATACCAGTACACGTATTCCCTAAATGAAGGCTGAAACAAATAACACTTATTGGTTAGCAGCACAATCTATACATAGAGCTCGTGCGTCAAGCTTTTGTAAGTCATAATTATATACCCAATTGCTCTCAGGCACACATTTGGGATGACCATCAATTTGGAAAATTTTCTCATACAGGAGATGTTCTGACAATGTTCCCTATACATGTCATGCACCCAGACCTCTGTACTGCATTATTCAATGAAACGTTCCCGATAATGAGTGAATGCATTAACTGTAGAATTTAGTCTTAGCTCCACAATGGTGGTAATGCCTATCTGTTGTAGGAATTTATCCCCTAAACACAGAAAAACAATACAAAGAGCATAATTTGCTACCATATGCCCTGCAGCAACGGCTTCCGAAAAAAATTCCCGACCCTTGACAAAATGAAGACGAGGAAATGCTTCAAACTGAAACATAAAATCAAGGATGATAACAAAGCCTTACATCTTACTTTTCTTCTACAATAACGAAGGACGAGATCATAGAGACTCACAATCCCTTCCTTGAATAATGCTTTTGGATTTTTGTAGAAAAGACATTTTTGCCTGAACAGGAACATGAAATTGAACACAGGTGGGAAGCAGAAGTTATCCGGAAATGCAACCATCCGATAGAGGTAGCTTTCCTCTTGTTCAACGATGTTGTAAAAAGTCTTGCTCCTGCACACACAGCGGAACAATAGTTTTAATATCTAACTTGCAACTACACATATGTATATATCAACTCGAATCAAAAAAAAAATTAAAACAAAAACGAAACATATACACAGATTTTATGATGAAAAGGGATTTTGGTGAGTTCAAAATAGTGTGCCCTAGAATTTTCATTAACAAATGATGAGGAAGGTCGAACAGGGGTGAGGAAAGTCATCTCGACCTGCAATGAAACGTACTGGGTGAGAAGCAGTTATATAGTAAACTAGATATAGATTGATAAAGATGAGTTGTACTCTGAAGTTTGAAGATGAAAGTCTTGTAAAGTAGTGTGGCTTTTCGAGATTATATTGAAGGGAGCCGACTTCAGTGGGAATTTCAAAAGCATTAAACGCATCTGTCCGTTCCCATCCACCTTTCAATGTCACTCCATTTTTAAGTGGTACAAAGGGAATGATAATGACACGTATGCCTTTTGTTTTGATTATTATCATATTGCTTCGCCAATAATGTACAAACACGTGTCAACCAACTTCTTTTTTTTTTTTCCTTTTTTTTGAAAAAAAGCAAGGAAACCGTGGGATTGTTATCATTTTCACATATATATATATACATATATTGCACGGTCAGAAGAGTCCCAACGATATGCAAAGTTTCAAAAAAACAGAAACAAGTAGAAACTAGAAACCTAGCTAGAGTACAGAGGTGGTAGTCGGCTACGCAATAGTCTTGTGAACCACCACATGCAGCCTGACCATGGTGTCGTGTCATAGTGAATTTTATCAGAGACATTATGGCTTGACGACGTCTTCCAGGTTGGGAATCGCAATAGTCTAAGGGTAGACAAAAGGAATAGATATATACTATGGAGCCGATTCATAATCTCAAAAAAAGTTTTTCCCACCCATTACTATTCTAGATTCCACATTTATGCTGAAAGAAATTTGAAACAGACTGCACTTCTAACCCTAGAACTTTCAATTCATTCTCCTTCCAAATCCCACGGTATGAGGACTAACACTCATGCTTCAAATAAAAGACAGAGAACTTTTGCTTGGTCTTGCGTTGGAAGATGACCCAAACTTACATAGACAGGCAAAAGACAAAGCTTTCTTTGTTTCTAAGTACTTCAAAGACTCATGGGCTGATGGATGGTCCTCTAAAAATATTGTCATCGGCAAGCCCCTAAAATTAAGTGAATTAGGTCAACTTGAAGGGTTTTCAAAGATGTTGGTGTATCAAAAATGGGATGCACTGAAGATGGTTCTGCATTGAATGTTGCCCTTGACTGGTTACACTTTTCTACTAAAATGTAGTAGTATCGGCAGGAAGGGACAATAACTTGATTGTTACTTCACTGGTGAAGGGGTCATGGTTCAGATAATGCCCAAGCAAGTAAACAATTGGTTCGGAATGCAAAACTTAGGTTATTGTTTGTCCTCATATGAATCTCTGGATGACATGCAAAAAGCAGCGTTGAGGGACGAAGTTGGCCGCATGATCTGTGGTTCTGCCTGATTGTCTGTAAACTACCTCTCTGTTTTTGGTCGTGTGATGGGAGGCATAGTAACACAATTTATACAAGGTAGATATCAAAAGCAACTTAGTACAACAGATTTATTCCTCACGTACAAGGCATTAGCAAGGAAGCTTATTGATTTTGGTGATTGCTTCGTGTGGAATATTGACTAAGCACTGCGGGTAAAGGACAGACAGTTGTCTTATGGTGGGTTTCTAACCAGGATTCTCAAACTATTAACGTTGATTTTGAAGGTGAGGTAATCGAGCCAATTAAGTTGTCGTACAGAACGCAAAACACAGCCTGCGTGGAGTTACGATGCTGCAAAATCAATGAAACAAAGCAAACACAGCCACAAAACGCTGATAATGACACAGATACTAAACGCGGGAACAGTAGAGGAGAGTCAACTGATGCAGCGAATATCAACAGCCTGGCTAAGAGACTGGAAGATATGTAGCAAGCATGAGAAAAGGACAAAGAAGATGGCCTTAGGTTCTGTAAGAAGTTGAAGGCATTTCGTTCTAAAGTTAAAGATACATTATCTGAAATTCTTGACATTTTGAAGTCTGCAAACAGTGGGAACAACCGTAAAATGCGCAGGAGTGAGGATATGTCAGGCAATGTTGAGCCAGAACCAGAACATGGTCGACCAGAAGTTTAGTAGCCACACAACCCCTATGGAGACGACCAGGAACCTCACCAGCCACATGTGCATGATCCCCCAAATGATGATTTTGATATCCCCTTTTCAACGCAGGGGAACGATGAGCAATGTGATGAAGAAGAAGCACCTGAACATCACTCAAATGCAGGCGGTCCATTGAATGGAGCAATGATTCAGGAAAGCTTCGGTGACTCAAGTTTATAGCCTCCATTCAATAATATTTCGACTATTGAACTTCGGGAACGAATATTTGATGCGGTTCCAGAATGCACAGAAAGGGATAAAGATTCATTTGAAACTGTTGCAAAGGAGGATAATGAAGGTATTGAACTATTACAGATTGGTTGTCCGGATTCATGATAGTTTTCTTGCTAAATTTATTGATAATAATTTTTGTTAAGGAACATTTGATGGATCTGAAATAGACGAGTACTTTGATAATTCACATGTTCAATCAAATGCAGCAATTACAAGTAAAGTATTTTGATGGAGTTTGATTTCTTCTATAAAATGTTGGGAAACATGTATTTTGGTTTTTACCCTTTTTCATCCATGATGTTGTTCAGGTGATGAGAACAAGTTGGAAGAAAATGTTGGAAGTAATTCTGTTGCAGAAGGCACAGCTGAAAACAAAAATAGAGAACTGCTCAGTGTCTATGAATTGGCTGGTTTAGATGCTACTATTGACCTTCTTGTTTCATTTGCAAAAATTTGAAGAGTATACTATGTTGCTATGAATTTTAAATTGGATAATGGTTTGTCTTTTAGTATGTGGACTATGGTATTAAATTGTATTATGGATTATATTGGCCTAGGTGTTTGTTTGTGAACGAATTTTCAGCACCACAGATAACCGCACTGAAAATTTCACTTTAGGAAAAATGGTAGTCAACTGTAGATAAAAGATGCAAATGTGAGTAGTTTGAAGTCATACTAGTTGACCATGCAGTTGTTGATCGTTAGAAAAATGTAGGCATAATTACATTGTGAATCATGGCTAATAAAGGGAAACTGCACAAGTTTTGAATTATGTCTATTGTGAAAAAAAAAAAAGATAAGCAGACAAATTGTTGTAGAAGCAAACGGCTATATGAAACAACCCAATGGTTATTTATACATATATATATATATATATATATATATATCTTTCTAATGTCCAATCAAATTACGAATCAATAATATAGTCCAATAAAAATTTATCATACATTTTTCAATTATTAGCCAAAGTTTTCCATTTTCATTATTATATATATTTATTTCCCAATAACGCTGCATGAGAAAGAATACTCGTCGAAAAATTTTTTTTATAAAATTTTTATAAATATTTTTGGTATTATTTTGGGACACATATTTTTTTAATTGTACTACAATATTTATTACTTTGTTTTCAGTTAGTACAGATTGTTGAGACTAATTTCACACTATAGAAAAAAAAACATGTATAAATGGAAATAAATAATATATATACATCCAACAATAAGTACTTATTAGAAAAAATAAAAAATTTTTTTTTTTTTTAACAACGGTAACATATATTTCAATGTTGAAATTGTCATACAAAATTTGAAATATTTGTACAACAAAAAATATTCAGTATATATATAAAACTCAAATAACAATATCATCATTACACTAATAAAATATATTATTTTTGTCTCCTAATCACTAGACAATTTTTTACATTGGTCTCACCTTACTCCTTGTTATTCGCAATAAACTCAATTCTTTTTGAAAAAAATGAACTTTCAAAACAAAAGTTCCAATAAAAAAACACCCTTAAATTCTTTCAAAAAAAAAAAATTTTCTTTTTAGTTCTTTGTTATACTATATTCAACTGCATTTTTTCCCATAATATCATAAATTCTGAAATAGAAAATTTATAGTCTTATAATAATTATATTACTTAATATATTTTAATTTTAAATTTATTATTTTAATTTTTAAAATCTCACAATTATTTATGTTTTACTTATTTAATCTTCGATTGTTTCAAAAAAATATTTTTATGATCAAAACTCATTAAGCATCGGTCTGTTTTCTATACATTTAAAAAAATTAAAAGTATTTTTTTGACAGAAAAATTGAATTGAATATTTATTTATCCTAGGTATGACAATCGTATCAGGTTTGTTTAATCGTATCGGGTTGAGCTAAAATAATTATACTTAACCTGTCAATCCGAACCTGACACGAACCCCAAATAACACGAAAAAGTTGAACTCAAACACAATGCAAAAATCAATCGTGTCAACCGCTAACCCAATTATTTACCTATTTAACTTATAAAAATATCAATATTATGTAATTTAATTATATATCAAATATTAAAATATTAAAAATAATAAAAATAATTTAATAATAAATTAGAATATATAATTAAAAATAATAATAATAATTAAAATAAAAAATTAATTATTATTTAAACAGGTTACGCGGGTTGGAAATGGATTACGCGAGTTCAATCCAAACACGATTATCATTAAACGGGTTGATCCGCTTTGACACGAACCCATTTATCTTCAACTCTAACTGCTAATTTTGTGTCGTGTTTGTGTAGAATTTTTGTTTCAGATATTGACACCCTTATTTCATCCTCTCTACCATTGCCACACATGTAGGTTGCAGCCTGAGCCACAACAAGACATTTTTTTTGCTCTGTTTTTTCAAGAAAAGGGAAGAATGAGAAGAAATTATGAATGTTTGTAGAGTTAATACATACACCGTGAGTCATGAATTTGTCATAACAAGTGTACATATATAATTTTTCACTGTATACGCATACTAATTCTTATAATTCTGATAAGACGATAATCTTTGCCATTAGAATTAATCTTATCAACTTAACCATCAATAATAATAGAGGCCAATGATATTCAACGCCAAGATCAGATCAAAGCAAATTAAGGCTTCCCCCACTTATTGATCAATTCATTACAACCACAGGAATTTTGATTGACATATATATATATATATATGTATAGCTCCACTGGGATTCATGGTTCTTCCGTTCACGCAATTGCTTTATTGATTGACC
>JAXGGT010044179.1:0-11681 GCA_035583425.1 Marsdenia floribunda
CTTCAATATAATCATCCCTAATAGTACCTCTAATTTCCACAAATTTGAGAAATGCATGTCGATGGCAAGTAGGGACATCATCATCATCATCCATTATCACCTCATCATGAATACAAGGATAAACATCAATTTTCAACGTATCTAGATGAGGAGCTCCATTTAGTAAATTGGAAATTATACGGAGAACGTTCTTTAGACCATCATATCCTTGAATTATCAGTTCAGCTCGTTTCAATCTGAGCAATTTAACACCCTCAAAAGATTTGAATATATACGGTGGACAAAAGCGGTTCATTATCACTAACTCCTCCAGTTGAGGAGTGTGTTGACAGAAATTTCCGAGGAAAGATGTAGAGGGAATGGTTAACTTGGTAAGCTTCTCAATGTTACCGATTTTGATTTTAATCTGAATTAAGGAATAGTCACATTCAAAAGATGACAGATTCGGAGCATCAATTTCGAAACCTCTGCTTAAAAAGGAATCATATATCTCCAAATGCTTCAAAGGAAGTGAGGAGCCACTTATTCTTAAATTGATAAGCTCCCAGCAGTGGCAGATGCATAATTGCTCCAGCAGAGGACAATTTGAAAGGAAGAATTCCAAAGCTTGGGAACTGACTCGAACAGATATCAAAGACAATGATTGCAGGTTGGTTATGGAGGTATAGACATGGACAGGAGAAGGAAAGATTCGAAGGTCAATAGGATCGGATATGTCTGGGAATGGGTAGTGATCTCAATGATGCATAGAAACAGAGCTACAATCAAGCTCAAGACTCTTTACTCTCTTCTCGAATGCAAACGCCAGCCATTTATCCATGTCATCAGCCCATGTTTTCTTCAAATCGAAATTCACTCTGAAACGATTAATATGTTCCACACGAAGCGATTCGATGACTCTATTAACCCAATTCACATACCAACCGGCATCATCTCTGTGTACATGTACACCTTTCTCGTATAGGGGAAATTTCCATGAAGCATCGAAATCCAAATCGGTGACGCCGTGCGACCATGCATACCTCCAATCTCTACTAACTAGACTGCTTCTTATTGCTTCTCTCAAATTTAATTTCGATAGTATGTAACCTAAAACATCAATAGGTAATTGGCATTGCTTCTTTTCTTCATCCATTGCAAGAGCCATCCTCCTATTTCTGAAAAAAAATTACAGGAAAGCGAAATAACCGAAACCTTTTAATCGTATAAGAGATATATCTAAATCGGAGATTGTTCTTAAATTTATAATGAAAACCTTCAACTTTATTTTGCTTGAATGTAAGAAAATAACCAGAAATTCTTACCCGATTAAGAAGGAGACAGATGTGTGTGCTGATTCCTTACTGTGCTGAGATAATCGCCGATTTTTCTCGATTTTCAGATCAGAGCAGCGAAATGAATGATTTAGGGTTTCGTTTCTTGAAGGATGCAATTCTGCTTGTGAAGATCACGGCTGGATTGCGGGAGGGAATACGGATAGCGATTCTGAATAAATAATTTAGAGTTATTGCAAACCTGGTTTATCAAAGAAGAAAATAAATTTCGGTAGTAGTAGAAGTTGGGTGGAATAGGAAGACAGGAATTTTTTTTTTTTTTCTTTAAAAGGAAAAGACGAATTATAATATTTAAACAGAGTTAAAAACACTGCCTCTTGATATATATATATATAGTGTAAAATCTTTTAAGATATTATTTAAAATATTATTAAAAAAAAATATAATATTTAAACAGAGTTAAAAACACTCCTCTTCATATATATATAGTGTAAAATCTTTTAAGATATTATTTAAAATATTATTAAAATATATATATATATATATATATTTTGATGTGAGACTTTTGATTCATAAAGGAGAGTCTTGAACCAAACAAGTCAAATGCATTAGAAGACTTCCCTTCTCTCTCCAAGAATAGCTGCTTTCTTTTTTTTTTTTTCACCGGTGTGAGCTCAAGTAATTTCAAAAGTCTCCCATCAAAATATCATTTTATTTTTTTTAATCAGGAATCTCTTTCATGAATCAAGAGTCTCACATCAAAATATATATATATTTTTCCCTGATCTCAAGCTTTTTTTTTTTTTTAAATCAGGACTCTCCTTCATGAATCAGGATTCTCGTATCTCTTTATTTATTTATTTATTTTTTAAAATTTTCATGCTAAACATCACACTTGCTGCTTTCAAATTGACGGGTCGAAGCCAACTTCCATTCAACCATTCAAGGTGAAATCTCAAATTAGATAAATTGAATTCAATTCTATGAGGCGGAAGGAGACAAGGAACCTGGAGCCCCGAAGAAGTCTATTAATGATACCCATCCACCAACCATCGGAATAATAGGCATCAACGATGTCTCCTAAGTCAAATGGCTTGGAACACATATGAGGAGGCAGCGGACAGACGAATGTAGCATTCATGTACTCTCTTAAACAAATAGATGGGTCTTCGTCGGAAATCAAATTCTAGTAATCAAGATATACCTCATCGTAGTTAGGGTTCTTCTTTTTGGAAGAAGACTTTAAAGGGTTGTTGAAAGGGACTTGAGGAGTGTGGCAATGAACCATGCATCCTTGAATCCATCTTCGTCGTTGGTGACTTCTCATCTAGGATGTAGAAGAACGGTCCAATTCTCTAGCCATAGCCTTCCTCTTTTGATGATGAAGATGAAGCTCTCGCCACCTCCACGAGCGTGACCTCCCCAGTTTCCTCGCATTTTGTCATACTAGATGTCTTCTCATCAATTCCCTCTTCATTTTTTTACTACATGCTTCTCCTCTCTTTTATTTATTTATTTTTTTTGGTGCAGGGATCACAAGCTTCATAAAACAAAATTGTCTCTCTTAATACTTGAAACCCGTTTTGTCAATGATGACATTGTACCAAATGCCTTATGACTTGCCTTTGTTTCAAGCTATTAGCTCTTAGAACAACTGGTACGACGCCAACAGCCACAGCTCCTGTTTCGGCAATGATATCTCCAAATTGGATCGTTGAACAATGCTCTTCACTGTTCACATTTAAGGTAGATGTGTTTTCTTCCAACCCTCAAAAATCCAACCGAATCTAAGGAGAATTAATGCTCCATCGTAAGAAAGAAATGCTGACTATTGGAAGATTGGAGGCTCTTGGACAACTTGTGTTGCAAAAATTATACCAAAAAATCCGACCGACGGAAACTAATCTCCATTGTTAAGATTAAATGTAAATGTGTTTCCTATTTTATATAAAAATTTCAGGCTAATCAGTTGGGAATTGATGCTTAAATTGTGAGAGAGATGCTGACTGTGACAGCTTATAGTTACGGAAATTATACTGTAAAATCCAACTGTTGGAAACTGATCTCCACCATTTATATTGAAGAAAATCATTTCATCTACTTATTAACAAAATTTCAGCCTGATCATAGAATTTTCAATGCTTCAATTGTAGAGAGAATCAGACTGCAAGACGGAAAAGAATCTTCAGGATAGCTCATGTTGAGGAAATCATATCTCAAAATCCAACCGTTGAAACCTGATCTCCACCATTCATATTGAGCCAAGATGTGTCTTATACGTTCTATGAAAAATTCAGCTAAATCGGAAACAAATTCACCACCCGATTGTCTAAAATGATTTAACTGCAGACTGAAATTGTAAAAAAAAAAATTAGACTGCAGGACGTAAAAGAACTTTTAGGACAGCTCATGTTACGAAAATTATATCTCAAAATCCGACCATTGAAACCTGATCTACATTGTTCATATTGAATAAAATCATTCCATCTACAACATAATTTCAGCCTGATCGGAGAAGTATCAAAGCTTCAATCGTAGAAAGAATCAAACTGCAAGACGAAAACAAACCTTCTGAACAGCTCATGTTGCGGAAATTATATCTCAAAATCTTATCCTTGAAACTTGATCTCCACCATTTAGATTGAAGAAAGATATGTCCTATACTGGCTGACAAAATTTCATCATGATTGGAGAAGTATCAAAGCTTCAATTGTAGAAAAAATCAGACTGTAGTATGTGAAAGAACCTTCTAGACAACTCATGCTGCAGTAATTATATCTCAAAATCAAAACGTTGAAACCTGATCTCCACCGTCCAGATTGAAGAAAAATATGTCATGTTCCTGCTGTCCAAAATTTACCTGAATTGGGGACAAATTGGATACCCAATCTTCCAAAATGATTTGACTGCCAAACTAAAATTTTATCTCTATTATCAATTTGACATAGGTATCAACCTTGGCAATGTAAACTTGAAGTAATCATCAAGTTGGAGAAATCAACATCTTCAACGACTTTGACAGCGTTTATTTGGAGGAATTAATCAACTTCTTCTGCAACTTTGATAATTACTGGATATACGAACTCAAAGCTTTACTAGAAATTGGCGTTATGCCCCTTTGTTCTTCATTGTTTATCCTCTTTTCGTTTATTTCTCTTTTTTTTTTTTTTTTTTTTTTGTAAAATATCAATAGAATAATTGAATTTTGTTATATGAATCCTCACTTTTTACTCTTTTTTTATGTTAAGAGTGAACTTAGAGTCTTATTCTAAGCTGCCTACATATCGCATAGGGGAATCAAGTCAGATGTAGGTTAGATGTGCAATTTAAACTCATGCATCAAAGGAGTAACATGCAGTTATAGCTCGTGCGTCAAGGAACATCATTTGAATATTCAGACAGTTTACACTCGTGTCAAGGAGTCTTCGTATCATCATGTACACAATTTATATTCGTGTCATGGAGAAGTACTTTTAACATGCAAACAGTTTATGCTCGTGTCAAGGAGCTTTTATCATCATATAGACAGTTTACACTCGTGTCAAGGAGCCTTCATCATCATGTAGATAGTTTATGCTCGTGTCAAGGAACCTTCATTCAAAATGCAGAAACTTTAACTTTAACTTATTTTGTTTTATTATTATTATTTTTCACTAATCAATGAATAATTCATAGGACTTTTTTATTTTTTTTTTATTCAGATAGTTTATACTCTTATCAAGGAGTAAAATGCAGTTTAAGCTCGTGTGTCAAGGAGGAACATGCAGTTTTGAATTCAAGCATCATCAGTGTTTGAAACTAACTCTTCGTTTTCAGATTTCGAGGCAATGTTTCCCCTATATTGATATTTTTTTATCAACATCAATTTCAAGTATTTGATTGGCAATGATTCTTAACTCTATATCTCGTCTACCCGTAGCCAATTCTTCAAATGTTTTTGGTTGAATGCCTTTCGAAATGCATTGAAGATTCCAATGCATTCCTTGGATACACATCTCGATAGCAGATTTCTCACATAATCTATCTCTGCAATTTAGATTCAGACTTCGCTATCAATTGATATAATCAACAACTGATTCATCCTCCCACTGCTTCATATGACTCAACTCAAGCATACTTACTGCTCGACGAGTGCTATCGATACGATTCAGGAATTCAACTTCAAGTTGATTCCAACTATTGATTGATCCGGGCAGCAAATCAGTATACCAATCGAACGCGCTATCTTTGAGGGAGTGGACAAATTGTTTGACAAGAAGATCTCATCTGTACTAGCATTGTTACATGTTTCCATGAAATGGGCAATGTGTTGCTTGGGATTACCTCTGCCATCAAACGGCTTCAATTTTGGAGGAAGATAGCCTACAAGCATCTTTAGACTTTCAATTCTCCTTGAATATGACTTTGAGTATGCAAAGAAGGATCTTGAATTTCTTGCACTTTTATCATTTTTACATACCTTCGATGAAGTTCTTCAATTCACTTGTTGAAATGAGTCCATCAGCAAAAACATGAATTGTTTGTTCTTGTTGGATTGTTTTGGATCCATCAACCATTTGAGATTGTCTTTCAGCGACTTTGCATGCATTAGAATCATCAGACTCTTCTCCTTGCTTGAAGGCAGCATCTTCTCGTGCTTCCACAACATATCTTTGTGCAGTTTGATTGGACTTACTATTTTCACTCGTCAATTGGGCAATTGTGAGATCTTGTTGTGCAGATCGTTTCACAAGATCTTCCACAAGCTTGGTTAAATTCACCAATTGTTTTTCGATTGTTGTAGCTTCCACTTTCATAATGGACATTACTGATGAACTTGCATCAAAATCTTCATAATCACCAAGATTGGACATCAGATTTCGTTGAACAACATTCGTAGAGTCTGAAATGAGATCCACGCCGTTTGATTTTGCCAAATCATATCCTTGATATGATAATGACAACGTGCTCCTTTTTGCTTGAGTGATGGGCCCAACATATGTTTTAGACATCACAACACCAGTGCTAGTATCAGAAGTGACACTCTTTGAAGCAGCCTTATTGATTCCTTCATTCTTCGACTCCGTTGATGTTACTTTGACGGAATAGAGATGAGCGGTAGAGATGGTTCCACTGGGCGTGCAAAAATTTGTGGACAATGATTTCTTGTTTGCAAAATTACAATTAAAATTAAAGCAAATATGAAATCAATTGCAAATCATATATTTAAAACAATCTCTATTTAATTCGTTAATTACTTTCGTCAATGGATTTGAAGGCCGTTTGGGCTTGTTTTTGATCCGTTTGAAGATATCGATACTGGATCTATCCTTCCAAGGATCTTCTGACTTGATCTTGGAATGAATTTGATATGACTCCGAGGGCCTTTGAGGCTTAATCTCGAAGATGGATTGGACTTGGAAGAGGAAGGATCTGATATGACAGAGCTTCTCTATCTCTAAGACTCTTGTGTATATTCTTTTTTGAAGCCCCTCTTGCTCTTCTATTTATAAACGAAGGGATGACAAGGCAAGGGTCTCTTGTGGTGATGTGGTATCTTCCAATTAGCTGAGACACTCCTTCAATTTTGATTGGTTAGTCTTTGTAACACTACCACGTGTCAGCATAATATTAGTTGTAGTAATGAAAAGTAATTTGTAATAAGTAATTAAGTGGAATTTTATTTACCACTTAATTAATTTAAATTACTTTACAAATTTTCATATTCTACGCATAATAATAACAATAATAAATTTTCTATATATATACTTATTTATTTTATTAATTAAAAAAATTATATTTTCCATTAAAAAATATTAATTTTTTGAACAATAATCACTTTGAAAATATTAAAAGTTTAACCTTATCAAACATTTTTCTAAACATTACTTTTATTTTTTATTTTTTATTTGTATAGAACTTCTCTATAGATGGGTGAAATTATAGTGAAATTTACAAAATTTACATAATCTCGGATATAATTTTTAAATTATAGAAAATAACTGACAAAATGTATCATTCAGAAGTTATACAAATTAGATACAAATTTTTTATTTTATATTATATTTAAAATTGTCTAAAAAATATAAAATATTATTGAATTATTTCCATCTGCATAAATTAAAATATATATATATGTCTATATATTTAGTTTCATTATTAATTAATTTTTTTTTTTACTACGTTATACAATTCAAACTCGCTTGAGAAAATATTTCAATTTACATCTTGAATTAATATTTAGAATTGAAATTTAATATCTAATTTATTTAATATTACATTTTATATGACACATTAAATCAAGTTTTTAAAATTATAAAATTATTTTATATGTAATATATGTGATATCAAATTGTTTAATTTAAATCAATATCATGTGTGTAAATTTAATAATAATTTTATTATCTATAATAAAATTTTACAATTATAAATTAAAAAGATATAATTTTAATATATTTAATGTATTATTATTATTATTTATTTTTGCCACTAATGCATTATTTTTAAATAAAAAAATTATATATATATATAATGTATCAATCTTCAGGCTAACTTTGATACAACATTATAAAAAAACAAAAAAAAAAAAAAGGGTTAAATTAGATATAACCTTATTTAAAAAAAAAAAAAAAGACGACACTTAAAATTAATCCCATTAAATTTGAATGGATTTCACATAAGAGATTTGTTAAAATCAAACCGACCTCTTTAAATATATATATATATATTAAATAAACTATTAGAAATGAAAAATAAAATAAAATTCACGATAATATCTTTCTACTTTGAGTTTTGAGGGAATATTTTAAAATAAAAAATAAAATAAAATAAATAAATGGAAAGTATAAAAAAAATCTTCAAAATACCAAAGCAGTTGTCAAAGTGTATCACAAAGTTTTGTACATTTGACAAAGTTTAATTGTCATTCATGTGGATCTTAATCTGGGTTGAGGGCAGATCAGTCCTTTCGGTTGATTTTCTTTGTTTGCTTCTTGAGCAAAATCCTTTATCCTGCAAAAGCAAAGCCAAGACGGGGTGATTCCCCGGGCGGCTCCTTCGATGCCCAAGTCAGAATAATTCAGAACTCAAGTAAAGTGGTAAAAGTATGAGAGAGAGTTAAAGTCCATTTACTTGGTTTAAGGATCTTGTATTTTATTTATAGATTCGAAAAGAAGTAGTAGTTCTATAAAATTATGAATTCTAATCCTTGTGGGAAAAAGATTCGGGGCTTAGTAATAATAATAATAATATATGAGTTCTAATCCTAATAGGAGAAGGAATATTAGGACTATAATAATAACAATATTAAATATTAAATATTACCATAATACCTTTTCAAACTTTAGGATAAGGCAAAAATGATAAGGTAATGGATATTACCATAATGCCCTTTTAAAAATTAGGATAAGACAAAAATGATAGGGTGATGGATATTACCATAATGCCATTTCAAAAGATGAATAAAATAATAAATTAGGAATAATAAATACTAATAAATTTTAAAATATTAAAACATAACATAAGATTTTTGAGGGGGAAAAAATTGAATTAATGTGTGTCTGGGAGTTGGGGCAGTTCGTCTGATTCGGATTATATCAGTGTTGTAAAATGAGATATGTGTCTCATATGCTTCGTCTGTGGATGTTGTGCGTAGAAATTTACTGTGACATGGAAATAGTGCCATTTTCGGTGATAAAGCATTTTCTGGCATCGAAACCCAAATTTTATTCCAGTGAGTGATGCTTTAGGAAATTGTTATCGTGATTATGTGTTCTTGATCGTCTGAAAGTGTCATCGTCTGAGAAATGTTGTTTGGTTTTTCATATGCAGTTGTTTGTATTAACATCTGTGAAAGGTCTAGCAAACTTTATCATCGTCTAAAAGAGTCTGACAATGTCTTCTTCTAATACAAGTGCATCTTATTCTTTCTTCTAGTTTTTTGTTTTACATTGTTGTTTTGGGTCATGGAATATTATAGTGGTACAAGTTGGGATCACGAGGGGTTATCTGTGTGAAGCATCTTTTGGGAATAACGAATCATCTGGATGTCATTGTTTGGAGGTGATGTGTCATCTGGGCAGATGGGATCGTCCAATGTTAATCCTGAGGTTGGATCATCTAAATCTAAGATTAGACCAGAGACTGGATCGTCTAGATCTAAGGTTAGACTAGAGATCGGATCATCCGGGTTTGATCTCGCAGAAGTAGGTGAGGGAAGTGGGGTAAATGTGGAAAATGAAAAGGAAAAAGAAAAAGCAGACTTAGATGATCTGGATGGTGAAAAAAGTGAGGCGAGGCAAGAGGATGTAGAAAAGAGTGATTCAAGTTATCATAGCATTCTGGGTGATATGTTAGTGGACGAAGGGGATGAAACTGAAGAAAGTTCTCCGGAATGAAATGAGAAATGAGTAATTAAAGATTATGAAGGTGCTTTGTCTGACAATGATGAACGGTTTCCTGTAGAAGGAAAAGAAGAAATTGATTTTCATGGAGTTAAGGTGATGAAAATGGGGTATCTTCAAACAAAGAATGGTAGGCAATGTGGAGTTGTATATAGGTGTCATGGGCAAGAGGTGGTGATGCCTTATATAGACGAAGAGGATGAAGAGTTGTTAAATTTATATGAGATTTGAGACGATGAGGTTGCACAGATTGAACCAGACATTACCCTTGGTGAAGAAAAAGAAAGGAAAATGGGAGTAGCTCAGTACTTGATAATGGAGTCCGATTTGGATGAAGAGAAAGAGTATTTGCTGAGAAGAGATTATGAATTTGATGAGGAATATGAAATTATTTATCCTAGTGGTGGTATGCATGTCAATGATTGTCCGAAGGATGGCGTGGTAGTTTATATTGCACAGTTGAGAGCTGGTCTAAGGTTTCCTGTACGTAAATTGTTTGAAGATATTGTGAAATTTTGGCAAATTAATATTGGGCAAATATTGCCAAATGGGATCAAAGTGATTATAGGTTTCATAATCTTATGCAGAATTAGTGGAGTGGTGATAAGTTTGAATCCCTTTAGGCATTTTTTTATGATTCAGCAGAGGTATGGAATGAAAGAAGGACGAGGGTTTTATTTTTTTACTCGTCGCCCTGGTTCAGCTCCTCTGATTGATCAGCCAACAAGTGTCCACGGCTGGAAAAAACAATTCTTTTATCTATGGCATAATACCTTCCAGGATTTAAGTTTATTGCAACCATGGAATTATAGGTTTCGTTTCAGCAATGAGTTTAGACGATACGTGAGTGGGACGAAGATAAGTATTGATGTTATGAAGTTGAACACATTGAGGTTTACATTAGATGTGTATTTAGATTGGCTGGTGAGGTTACTTGAGGCTGCAGGTTTGGCGGGGGATCGTATTGTGAAATTCTCTTGGCTAAGTACGAATCGTACTTGATGATGTAGTTTCCTTTTTGTTGTTGATCGTTTGTAAATCTTATTTTTGTTGATTATCTGTTCATTTCGAGTTAAATAACTTGGATTTGTTTTTATTGGTTGTTTGGTAGTTTGAATAGAAATTTCTTCTTTGTGATCGTCTGTGTGCTTTGATTTGTTTACTTTGTGTATTACATTGCGAATCGTCTGTGATACTTTGTATTCTAATTTGGAATAATTTTAACTACTCTTTCTATTCGTCTACGTGATTTGAATGGTCAACTTGGTGCATTGTGTTACTGATCATCTGTGGTATTCTATTCTAGAATAATTTAACTTTTTCTTATGATCGTCTATGTGATTTGATTTGTTAAGTTCGTGTATTATGTTAATGATCGTCTGTGGTACTTGGTATTCTAGTTTGGAATAATTTAATCTTTCTTTCTTCATGGTCGTCTATATTATTTTTTGGGTGATCGCACTACAAAAAAGTTGGCAGATTCGACGTCTACCAAATACAGCTGCTGCAAACTATCGTTTTTAGATACCAGATACGGCGGCTTCGAGGGCGTCGTATTTTGTCCGCCAAATACGATGGATTGTCCCACGACCATAGTTTTTGAATTTTTTTTGGAAAACGTGTCAGTTTAAAATGGCTGTTTTGTGAACCGTCGTATTTACGTTATCAAATACGGTGGTCTTGGTGACCGAATACGACGGCATATATAAGTGTCGTATTAGATTAGACAAATACGACGCTCCCAATTCAACAAAAAAAGCGGTGTTGCGAACTGTTGTTTTTGGTTTGGCAAATACGGCCGTGTTGGTGACCAAATACGACGGATTTATAATTGTCGTATTAGGTTAGACAAATACGAAGCCTCATTTGAGCAAATACGGCGGTTATAAAGCGTGGTTTTTGCTCAAAATACGAGTTTATAACTTCGATCAATATTTTCATATAATATCCAATTGACTTCAAATTTTGTATATTTTATTTTTAATATATTTGTAATAAATCTAACGGTTGGATTAACTATTTGATT
>JAXGGT010044200.1:0-11678 GCA_035583425.1 Marsdenia floribunda
TTGATGTTATACTAGTGGATCAAGTTTCTGTTGTTATTCCACTGATGAAATTCAAGAAATCAGCAAAGGTACTTCTTGTCTGTACTTGAATCATGGGAGACTATCAGGCATAAACTCTATATATTGTTCTATGTGAAGGTAGTATTTTACTACCATTTTCCAGATCTTTTACTGGCTCAACACACAACTGCTCTAAGGAGGATATATCGGAAACCTGTTGACTTCATAGAACAAATTACTACAGGTTCTTATTTCTTTCATTCATTTTATTTTATTTGTTATTATTTTTATTGTCAAATTTACCGAGCTTTTACTCTGAAGTTTTTTAAATGTGTTGCTATTGTCTATACTTCCAAGACAATTTTGACATTTTGTTGTGCTGACCATTTACAATGTTTGGTTAGTCACTGTGATTGCCTGGTGGTGTTGTAGGTATGGCTGATTTAATTCTTGTAAATAGTAGATTTGCAGCATCAACATATGCAAAAGCATTCAAGAAACTTAATACCAGAGGAGTAAGACCAGCTGTGTTGTATCCTTCTGTCAAGTTGGATCAGTTCAATGAGCCAAATATAATGAAGTAAATAAAATGCTTTCTCTCTTGGTATCTTCTAGTTCCAGGTTTGAGATTGCATTTAAAATTTTAGTCTTCTTTACCAGAGAGCTGTCTACCTCTGGAATCTAAAATATATGTAATTTACATTCTTGTCTAGGTTGAATTTTCTATCAATTAATAGGTTTGAAAGGAAAAAGAATATAGAATTAGCAATCTCTGCCTTTGTCAAGCTCAACGAACATGATCAAGATGTTCTTAGTGGGGTTAATTTAGCTGATGTTTCTCTCAGTATTACAGGTATGTCCCATTCTTACCCATTAATTTTCATTTCTTGACACCTATTTTCATCTTATGCTTCTTTTTTAATTCAAGCGTTGTCAATTATATTAAGAGTTGGATACCTGGTAGACTTCGACACCTTTCATGATCCAATGTTTGGACTTGCAAGTTTATTAAGTTTATTAGCTTGGACCATATGTTGTATACCGAGTATCTGACAAGAATAAGCTAATTGTGATATCTTCTTATGATTGACAATTTCGGTGGTGTTTTAAATGAAAACAAAACTAATAAATTTTCCAACTTTTTTATAGTCTGCAGTGGGAATCAAGCATCCCACTACCGGTTGCTGCCCCGCTTACTGCAAAAATAGTATCTGTGCCTCTGGCATATGAACAAATACTTAAATTGGGCCATTGTCAAATCTTCACAACATGAGTACTAAGTTCAAGCAACTTTGTGTTTCAGGTGGGTATGATAGGCGCCTGAGAGAGAATGTTGAGTATTTGGCTGAACTGCAGAGCTTAGCCAAAAGGGAAGGTGTCTCAGACCGGGTAAAGTTTATCACATCATGTTCAACAGCAGAAAGAAACACTCTTCTTCTTTCTGAATGTTTGTGCGTTCTCTATACACCACAGGTATGACAAAATATAGCATAGTAGAGTGACTTAGATTTTCTGATTAAAAAATTCCTTATCAGGTCTTAGAAATGGATGCAGGATGAACATTTTGGTATTGTGCCTTTGGAGGCAATGGCATCATGGAAACCTGTTATAGCATGCAGTAAAATAAATTTATTTTAAGGGAAATAAAAAATAAAATTTATTTGTAATTTTATTGAAAATAAATTTTATGTTGGTTAGTATAATAGTATGTAAGTTTTATAAGGATGAGAATACATTTTTTTTTTTTTTTTGAAGTGTATGTTATTATTTTATTAATTTAAAAAATATATTTTAATATAATAGGATTCACATAAAAATGTGTATGTAGTATTATTTATTAATTTTATAAAGATATTTGAATACAATAAGATTCACTAATTCAGTAGATATTGATGAGGCGTTAAGCTTATTTTTTTTAATGTGTATTAGTAGGAGATAACTCCTTATTCTAATAGAATGATGTTCTAACATGTATTGAGGGAATAAATTTTGTTGATTCAATTTCAATTAAATTGAAATTGAAACACACCCACTTTTAGCAATATATATATATATATTAAGACATGAAAAAGAGTAATTCAAATGTTTAAAATAGTTAATTAAATTATATATATATATATATATATTGCAATTTGCAAAATACGTAATTCAAAAAATACTGCATTTGGAAACAAACTTAATTGACTTTCAAATTAACTTAATTCTGTCTCAATAATAAATTGAATACAAATTTTATTAAGTCCCTATAGCAGAATCAAATATCTTAAAAAATGAAAAAAATTATTGAACCTTTAATTTCTTAATAGGCTAATTAGTATACAGAGTCCTTAAATTATGCACTTTTGGTGGAATTGGTATCTATATTAATTTTTATCTAAATTGATCCTTAAATATTCCTTCCATTAATTTTTTCTATCAAATATACCATTGCATTAAAAAAAAAGAAAAAAAGAAAAAGGTCTAAAAGCATCTTTTTTTTTTTTTTTTTTTCTTTCCACTTCTAAAATATACACATAAAAAAAAGAAAGAAAAAAAACGTTTATATACGAAGAAAAAAGAGGGAAAAGGAGGAAAAATGCAAAAGGTAGTTCCGTGAGGAAGAAAAAGAAAAATTTTAACAGAAAATTCGAGTGTTAAACATGGTTGCGTGCTTTAAGGAAGGTGAAAGGTATTTCTCCTTTTGCAGCAGTCAAAATTTCAGAGGAGGATGGCATGATGGTATCAAACTAGTTTTAGAAATTTTGAGAGTAAGTTTTTTTTTTTTTTTTTTTTTTTAATATATATATATTTATTTTTTTATTTTTATTGAAGTGTGAAGAACCAAACTTAAACCTAAGTTCAAAACTTATAGGTTTGTTTTGGAAAAAATTTCAAAGGAAAAGAGAGATTGGTTTGACTATGTAGATTCACTATGGTTCAATACCTATACCAGTGGAAATAAAGATCAAGTTTTACAATGGTGTATGAAAATAAATATGTTTTGCAAGAAATATATATTTGTACCCATAGTTATGTGGTAAGTAAGTTTCTTGCCTTTCTGGTAAAGTTGTGTTTTTTGAAAATTAAATTTTTAAAATGGATGACTAATGTACAATGTTCATGGGTAGGTCTCATTGGAGGTTGGTTATTCTATGCCATTTTGATGAAGAATTGACAAATAGGAATCAGTGCATTTTGGTTTTAGATTCCTTGCAATCCATGGAACAAAGAATAAATATGGAAATTAGGAAATAAGTAAACCTGTAAAGTTTATTAATTTATGTAATATATATTGTTTGACATAGTAAAAATTGAGTTTAATATAAATATCCTCATTATTATTATGCTTAGCTTTGTGATGGGTATTAAGGATATTAAAGGAAGAACTATCAATATGGATGAGTTTAAAAAAAATTCCAATTCTTATGCCTAAGGCAACTTCCTTATTTTTTTTAAAGCAAATGTTATTATTGTTTTTGCTATGAGGTGGAATATTATTATTGGATTACAAGCTTCCATTTTTTTTTTTTTAAAGGTATTATGGGAGTATATAAAATCTTTTAAAATAGAAAATTTTCATTATTTATTATTCTTATTATTATTCATTTTAAGTAGAAGTTTGGAGGTAATATTGATGTCGTTTTTTACCTAAAATGACTCTGTTTATTAACATTTGTTTGAAAATTACCTGCCATTCTAGCTTTAATGCACATTACATGTGCATTTTTACTATTGAAACGCACAATTGACATATGTTTTTAATTATTTTAAAATATAAAATAAAAATGCCACATGTACAATAAAAACTCACATAGCATGTGCGTTTCTACTTTTTTTTAAGGAAAATTCTCTATTTTGGTACTATAACTATTTTTATTTCCTAAATTAAACTTGGTCCTAAATCTTAAAAAAATCTAGAACTTGGTCATATAACTAAGTTTTGTGATGTTTTTCGGTCGTTTAAATCATGTGAAAAGCACATACATAGTCTTATGAAGACATTTTATGACAAGAGATAGAGTACGGTATTTTTATTATTGCTTTTCACTTGACTTAAATGATCAAAAAATTTCACAAATTTGTTCGAAAAGATCAAGTTAAGAAAACAAAAATACTTATACGACAAAGTTCTTAATTTTTTAAGATTTAGGACCAAGTTCAGTAAACAAAAATAGTTATAGGACCAAGTTCCTAATTTTTTTAAGATTTATGACCAAGTTCGAGAAACAAAAATAATTATAGCACCAAAATAGAAAATTTTCCTTTATTTTTATCTTCCCTAATATTTTGAAACTCTTTTCTCCCCCTTCCTTTTGCTTCTCTTTTCTTTTCATTTTCTTTTCTCCTTCTCTCTCTAGCGTAAACTCTTTAGCCGAAGATGAAATTACTGTTGAGTAGATTTGGAACCGTAGAAGAACAAATTCTTCCACTGTCGGCTCAAACAATGGATTTTTTTTTTTTTTTTTGAAGGAAATGGATCAATATATTAATTGGATAGAAAAATTACAAGAGGAGACAAGCGCTAACTATCGGTACAATTGGAGAACAAAATAATATTGCTAAAGGTCTGAGAAATTCTAACAGAAAGAGGAGGAACAGAATATAAGCTATCAAAGAGAGAGAGATTGCGCCAGTACCAAATGGCATTAGAAAAGAAGCAAAAGGTGGTGTGCCATTGGATCATAATGGAGTTGTGGAAGACATGAGACTGAGAATTCAGGTTCCAATCAAGCCAATCAGAAACCCTAGAAAACTGATAAAACAGGTTACCAAAAGCAGCCCGTCGAGGTAAGATCAAGTTCCAAATTGAGGCTGCGAAGGAGCAGTCTCTTAAAACATGGAGGTAAGTTTCTGGAGCAAGGCCGCAGATGTCACAAATATCAAAGAAGATGACAAATCTTTTGGCAAGAAGGGCCTTGGTCTTCAGGCATTCATGACGAGCTTGCCACAAAAAAAATGAGATGCGAGGTGGAGTTTTCAAACGCCAAATCTGGTTCCACTGCAAGTTGTCAATCCGAGTCGGTATATGAAGAATCGATTGCAGGGACTTAGAGGAAAAAAGACCATTCGCAGAGAGTCGCCAGATCGGAATATCAAGTGAAGACTGCTCAAGGTGAGACAGTGCTAGAAGATGCAGAATGGGGGGAGGAAGGAACCGAGAGAGGAGCGTTAGGTTCCATTCATGCAGATGATGGTGATACTGAGAAACACACTGCGTTAACATATGGTCATCTGGTGGTCGTTCAGCCGAGAGAATTAAAAGGTGATCAAGGAGCCATATGTCAGTCCAGAAGAGGATCCTCATACCGTTGCCAAGTTGCCAGGCAAGACCTTGATGTAGGATATTGGTAATACCTGTAAGACCTTTCCAAATTGGAGAACAGGCTCTTTTAGGTAAAATAGAGTTACCATACTTAGCTCTCAATACATGAGCCCACAAATCATGAGGATGAAGCAAAAATCTCCAACCAAGTTTCACCAAGGCTGTGCGATTGATATCATGCAAGGAAGAGAAGCCTAAGTCGCCATTCATGGTGTCAGTGCAGAGATACTTCCAGGCCAAGGGGTAGAAGTGAGAGTTGGGAGATTTATCCCAAAAGAAATTGCGGATAACACTCTCTAATCTGTCCAGCAAGCGTTTAGGGAGCCTCAAGAGCTGCATTTGATAACGCGGGATGGCTGTTAACACAGATTTAACAAGGGTTGCACGTCCAGCCATCGAAAGGGACTTATTCTTCCAACCTGCAAATTTATGATGAAACTTAGAGAAGAGAAATTGGAAGTGGTTAGATGTCATCCGACCATGAAGCAAAGGCATGCCCAGATAAATACCCAAATCCTTGGTGATAGGGATACCAAGGAACCTAGATAACATTCTAGCCAACCGGGAATCAGTATTAGGACTAAAAAAGAGCAAGGATTTAGTCTCATTAATTTTTGGTCCCGATTGTCTGCAAAACATATGGAGAGTAGATCGAATGGTTCTGGCTTGACACAATGATGCTTCACCAAAGAGCAGAATATCATCTGTAAAGAAAAGGTGGGAAAGAAAAGGACCATGACGAGAAATCGGAAAACAAGTCCACTTGTGAGCATGAATGGAGGCAAGAATGAGGTGACTGAGAACCTCTAAACACAAGACAAATAAATAGGGTGAAAGAGAATCTCCCTAGCGAATACCCCTAGAGGGGGAGAACGGATCCAATTTGATGCCATTCCAAAGAACAGAAATCTGGTAATTTTGAACGCTGCCCATAATGAGACGTGTAAGAGCTTCATCAAAGCCAATTGATTGTAGCACCTTGGTAAGAAAGGGCCAATGGATGCGATCAAAGGCTTTTTCAAGATCTAATTTGAGGATCATCCAACCCTTTTTACCAATCTTTCTACGCATCGAATGAAGAATCTCCTGCATGATGATGATATTGTCCAGTCCTTGCCTGCCTGGAATGAAGCTGCATTGGTGATTACCTACCAAGAAAGACATAAAAGGCTTGATGCGATTAGCAATAATTTTAGTAATAATCTTGGCTAACACATTGCTGAGAGCAATGGAACGAAAATGATTAGCCAGTTTAGGAGAAGAGCGTTTAGGAATGAGAAGCAAGGAAACATCATTAATCCCAGAAGGAAAATCTGCAAGGTGAAACACGTTAGAAAGGAAGGGAATCAAAAAAGGAGAAAGAGTTGGCTAGAATTTCTGATAAAATAAAGCTGGAAACCCATCTGGACCAGGAGATTTGTGAGGTCCAAGCTAAAAGACAGCCAATTTTATCTCCTCAGGAGATAATGGAGCATTAAGAGTAGAGATATCCAATCGAGAAAGAGAAGGGAAGCCAACAAGAGGCTACACCGGTGGGAGAGAAGTGTCACAAGTGTAGAGATCCACAAAGAATTGCTGGATGATGTACTGAATAGTGTCAGGGTCATGAGTCCAAACACCGTTGTGATCACGAAGTTGGGTGATCCTCTTTCTCTCGTGCTTAATGGTTGCCATAAGGTGGAAGAATCTCGTGTTACGATCACCCTCCAGAAACCATTTAGATTTGGATCGTTGGAACCACACAAGCTCTTCTTGGAGTAAAATAGATTCATATTCAGCCTGCAATTGGAGTTCTAGATCAACAAGGAAATCGGAGGGAGCTAGTTGGAGAGAGGATTGAGTGCCAGCCAGCCTAGCAAGACATCGTTTCTTACGAGCTTTAATACTACCAAAGACCTCCACCTGCCATTTCATTAGAGAAGAAGAAAGGGAAATAAGGGCAGAAGGAAAATCCTCCTGGTTCTCAAACCAAAAGAGAGAAATAAAGTCAGCAAAAGCAGGCTGAGTAAGCCAGGAAAATTCAAAAATAAAACGGTGAGATGATGAAGAAGAAGGAGAAAGCCTGCGAAGGAGAATCGCAGAATGATCAGAGTGAGAACGAGGGAGGTGCACCACATGAGCATGAGGGTATAACAGTTTCCAGTCAGCGGTACTCCAAGCTCGATCCAATCTCTCGAGGATGCGATGAAGACCTGCACGATTGTTAGTCCAAGTATATGGAGAGCCAATAAAACCCAAATCAATAAGAGCACAATTATGAATGAAGTGCCAAGCACAAGCCAAATGAGAAGAAATAGGAGGGTTGCCTCCCAACTTGTCGTCAAGAGAGAAAATTTGGTTGAAGTCCCCAAGGATCAACCAATGTAAGGTGACCATCGGGCAGAGGTTAGAAAAATATTGCCAAAGATGAGATCTAGATACGTAATGCGGAGAAGCATAAACAACAGAGAGAAACCAGTGAGAGAGATTATCAGAGATAAGACAATTGACAACTTGTTCATGAGAGTTAATGATAGATAGATCAATTAAACGGTCATCCCAAAAAATCCAAATGCCACCAGAAAAACCCGAGGCTTCAGAGGCAAAAAACTTGTTAAGATATGTAAAACGAAGGATAGGGTGGGATGAGGAACTAGCAATGCGAGGTTCAGCAAGAAAGAAAGCTGAAGGGTGATAAGAGTGGATGAGATCAAGAAGAACAAGGGTTGTGGCATGAGAAGCAGCTCCTCTACAATTCCAGAATAAGAGAGACATAAGGAAAAGAAGAGAAAAAAACAAGGGGGAAAGAAAGAATAGAGAAGAAGAGAGGAGCTCAGAAAAGATATTTGCTAGGAAGGTTGAGAAATTTTCTGGGATTTTGGGTGGCGGTAGGATTTAGGGTTTGCATGAAGAGGGGGCCAAGAGGTATCGTATCGAGAAGCAGGTAGAGAATTAGGCAGTGGATCAGAGGAAGGTAACGGTAAGAGAGGAGGAGCATTAGGAGAGGGATTAGAATTTAAATTGGAGGATTAGGGGGTTGATTTAGGAAGAAAATGGTTAAGACGTAATCCCGAGGTTTTAGGAGCAGGAGAGGGAGAATTGTTACCTATAGGGCGAGCGATAGGAGGGATAGAGGGGGGCTGAGATTGAGCAGAAGAAGAGGGAGGGAAAGGGATGGAAAGAATACCTTCCATAACAGTATGGATATTAGGGGGAGGGGAGGGATGGATGGGAGAATCATGATCAGGACTAGGAAT
Organism: Marsdenia floribunda; assembly: GCA_035583425.1. NCBI lineage: Eukaryota > Viridiplantae > Streptophyta > Magnoliopsida > Gentianales > Apocynaceae > Marsdenia > Marsdenia floribunda. The sequence continues at coordinate 8,539 of JAXGGT010044200.1, forward strand.
AGGATTAGGGCGAGATTGAGGGGATTGATTAACCATAGAGGATGGGATTGAAGAAGCGGGATTAGTGGTAGTAACAGTAGGATTACGCAAATTGCGAGGACCCGAGGAGGGAGGAGGGGCTCCGGAGTGGTGCTGGGTTGCTGGACATCGTTGCCGGCGAGGAGGCATCATCCAACCACCAAATCTGCTGGCAGAAGCGGTAGGAGGTTCGCATAGCGAGCACTGTTCCCTGGAGTGGCCATAAGCGCCACAGTTGAAGCAAATAACGTACAAACTCTCATATTCCACAGCAAGTTGACGACCCATGACAGCTACCCATGGAACAAGAGGAATAGTGAGGTCGATATCGATACATACTCTTGCAAACTTGCAGTGTTCACTGGAGGTAGAGATGGAGTCAATCTTGACAGTGCGGCCAATAAGATTGCCAATGCGCCGGAGCACTACTTCATTGAAAAATTCAAGGGGCAGATTAGGGAAGCGAACCCATACTGAGGTAGAAGAGATCGTGGCTCTGAGAGGGTCGAAATTGGGATGCCATTTGGTGATCGTTAGATAGTGACCAAAGATGATCCGTGGTCCCATGGAAAGAACATGATCATAGTTAGCCTTGCTATAGAAACGAACTACAAAATAACCTCCATCCAGATCGACCAATTCAAACCCCCACCGAAAGCTCCACAGATCCTGGAGGCGTTGTTTTAGGGAAAGGAACGATATGTTTTGACCCAGCAATTTCAGGATTAGGGCTCATTTCCAGGGCTGCCAAAGAGCTTGGCATTCAAATGGTTCTAGGACCACCTCCGGAGTATCTGTAGGGAGGCTGCCATTTGTATCATAAACATGAAGCGGATTAGAGTATTCACTGGCGCTCAGGATAGGGTCATCTTCCTCGTCCATGCCAACTTAAAGAGAAGGTTGAGGAGTCAATGGAGGTGAAGGCGCATCAGGGGGGGCAGCGAGATTTGGAGGATGCATGGGAGGATTGTCAGGAAGGGTCGGGGCAGGATGATCTTCAGGAGAGAGAGCATGAGAGACAATGGTATCATCTAGACGCCGTTTCGTACGGGTACCTGCCGGAGGAGGAGGCAAGGAAGTCCCAAAAAAATTAGGAAGATGAGGAGGACAATGGATTTTTTTACTAGGCTTGATAGTAAAATTGAATATGGCATTTCTATATATGTGTTGAATTCAGTGAATGGCTGCCTGAAGTAGTTGGGCTTTTGTTTTTCATTCCAAGTGCCAAGTAGCATCCGATTATGTATTATTTCTAAGAAGTAACCTGAAAACTTCATAAACCTCAGCCAGAGAAAGCAGGAAAAACAAAATGAAGCTTAAGATCATAATTCCTCTGAAGAAAACAAAATATCTAAGTCCAAGATTATGCTAACCTATATTTATACTTCTACAAGGTTGAAGGAAAGAAAGAAAGACATTAAGACTGAAACTCAGCAAACAAATTAAGACTATTTTTCCAAAAGACAAAACAGAAAGCTTCACTACTGCTGCATGCCTGAAGAATCCGAAACTCTTAGACATCATCTTCGAGGTCTTCTTCACCTTTCAATTCATTTTTTTTTCCAGGAAAACAAAGGTTGACGGTTGTCATCGGAGAAAAGTTGAATGACAGAGAGTTTCAATGGCTCCAATCAGAGGCCAACAAAAGGAGGAGGAGGCAGAGCCAGGGATTGACCCATCTTTTCATTTCCCTTCGTTGCAATTGCAAACTTATTCATCCGATTGTTGGGATAACTTTTCCAAGAGAATTTCTGATGTGTAAGTGCACGTTTTATTACTTTTATTTTTCCTGATTTTTTTTTCCTCATTCGAATGTCCTTTTCTTTGTATGTTGGTAGATTTTATTACTTTATTAATTATTATTTTATTTTCTGTATATTGATTCATAGTTATGGAGGCTTTAGAAGAGTTAAGACCTCAAGTATAAATACTTGTTACGCCCCAATAATCTTTCATTTATTTATTTATTTTTTTTTTTTTGAAAAACCATTTAAATTATTGTATCTTTTTTTATATAAAAAAAAAATTAAATTTAAATGTAAGAGACAACAAAATATCCTTTATTTGAAAAATAATCGTAAATAATGCTTTTGGATACTAGTATTCCTTTTTTATACTAACAATTTTTGAAAACAAAACAAACCAAATGAAAAATAAAACTCCAACTACTTCAGGCAGTCATTCACAGAATTCAACAAATAAACAAAAATGTCATATTCACCAAATTCTAACCCATATTCATATATGATTTTACTATCAAATCCAGTAAAAAATCCAACCTTTGAGCCAACAGTGGAAGAATTTGTTTTTCTACAGCTCCAAATTTACTCAAAAGTGATTTCTTCTTCAGCTAAATAGGTTACGCTAAAAAGAAAGAAGGAGAAAAGAAAATGAAAAGAAGAGAGAACAAAAAAAAGAGAAGGAGAGAAAGGAGTTTTCAAAAATTGAGGAAGATAAAAATAAAAATAGAAACGCACTGTCTTATGCGTTTTTAATGATGACATAGCAAAAACACATACTATGTGCATTTTTATTATACATGTGACGTTTTTATTTTAAATTTTAAAATAATTAAAAATGCGCAGTTGTGCATTTTCAAGCTAAAAACGCACACGCAATGTGTGTTAAAACCACTATGGTAGTTGGGTATTCAAATAGGGTCATTCATGGAGTTTTGTTAATAAATGGGGTCATTTTAAGTAAAAACCCTGTTAAGTGGATGATCTATAACAAATAGAAAGATAACTCAGATCGAGTGTTATTTGCCTTAGTTTTGTAGGCTTACATTTAATTATATAAAAGTTCATCAAGAAATAAATATTTTTTTTTAGTTATTTTTTTAAAAAAAAAATACTAACAAAATATTTTGTAGCGCAGTATTGATTATAAATGACTGAAATATATTTTTTAATTTTACTAGAAAAGCTTTAAATAGGATAAAAATTTAGATAAAAGAACGTGATTGAGAAGTGAAACTTTGTTTCCCACAAAATGACATGAAATAGATTTGAGCATAATAGTACATGTGCATGAATGATAACAATCAAGTTAGTAAAGAAAGACTAATTTTTCTAGTCAATACTGATATGAAGTTTCAAAACAAATTAGTCACATCATTTTTC
>JAXGGT010044222.1:0-11674 GCA_035583425.1 Marsdenia floribunda
ATATTCAAATATTAATTTTTTATTTTTTATAGATACAAAATTCGATTAAGTATATCTATTTATTCTTATTTAGTTAAAGAGAGAAGAGAGAATTAAAAAAAAAAAAATTTGGATAAAAACGCACACACAAGGTGCGTTTTTTAGCTGATGTGGGCAGCTGTGGCCGGCGGTGACATGGAGGAATAACGCACACATGGCATGCATTTATGTGCTGACTGTGCAATAACGCACACCACGTGTGCGTTTTTATGTCGACATGGCAAATTTTTTTTTTTTTAATTTTAAATTCTTGGAAAACGCACATCGGGTGTGCGTTTTACTGTTCAATAATGCACGTTCCGTGTGCGTTAAGGTTAGAAATTTCCATAGTTTTGCAACTGGGTTATTCACAGAGTTCATTTAAAAAACAAAGTTATTTTGGGCAAAAACCCCAAGGAAATGCTATGCATGTAAACAAACAATTAGCATTAAACCTAACTAGAGTATCAAAACAATGTAGAAACAACATAAACCCTTATGTTTTTATCACAAACTAACCATTTAATATGTCGGATCATATTAAATGGTCAGCTTGTGATAATTCTTCCATTTTGGGACTCTTCAACCCTAAATTGTTTTACTCTGGACTCATCTTCCAAACAAAAAGAAAGAAACAAAACTGGAATATGTAAAGTTGTAGGCAGAGGGTAGTTTTCAAGCTAATGTCCAAATAAAATCAGTTGCGAGCGAGCATCCTTTACACCACAAATTCATAACTAATTGTACCACATTTTACACAATAATATTATGCCTGCAGAAGATCACTTATTTGGAAAATAGGAAACACCCCCTAAACACCACCAACCAACAGTTCATCTTCCTTCCTTTTCTTATAATGTCTAAAAGGTACATATATATACATATATATATATATGAGAAGTTGATTCTTCTCTAATGTATCAAATATTCCAAATTTCATATTCAATTAACTGAGAATTAATATACGTTCCCAATAATAATTCAACGAACTTACTCAAGTGTAGCTTCAACGATTTCAATGGTTGGTGACTCTTATCATCAGCTGAGTCACGATTAAGGATTCCATATTCAAACTACCTTATCCTTCAGACTTCGAACCCTCGCCGCTTTTGATAGTCAAAATTGGCCAAATCATCGGACTCTTGCGACGAGTTCAACCAGTACCACTCTGCGTTGTTGAGTTTAGAATCCGTAACACCCGCCACCACACTCATAATCCGTACGTATATAGCTCCTCACAATGCTTCCACTCCGGCTCCGGCGCCTGTTACTCTCTAACCATCATCTCCTGACGGCTCCCCAGCATTCAAACAAACAAACAAACAAACAAACAAACATAGGGTTTTCACAGTGAAAATCTTGGTTAAGGAAAACAATGAAACCTGAAAGTAAAAATTTAGGGAAATTGATTACTCAGCAAGCTATCGGATCTGCTCTACAATATGAAATTGAAGATCATAAGCCATGAGGGAAAGAATGAATGATTTCTCACTTTATCATCTTCGGTGGTTTAATGTTAATTTTGGGCAAATTGGCATAAATAGTCCCTAAACTATGTTCATTTGGTGACATTGATTCCTAAATTAATTTTTTTGTGACATTGACCCTCGAAATATGTTAAATTATGTGAGATTAGTCCTTCAGTTAAAAATTTTGTTATTTTACTGTTAATTTCAAAAAAAAAAATTACCCAAAGGAATTTTAGTCATTTCATAATAACATTATACAAAAAACAACAAAAAGGCCAACATGTATGTATATATGTACGGTGAAGAGAATGAGAAAAATAACTATATGTATATGTATCAATAATATATTTTTTTGTATAATGTCATTGTGAAATGACTAAAATGTCCTTAGACAATTTCTTTTTTTTTTTTTAAATTAACAGTAAAATAACAAAAAAAATTTAATGAAATAACCAATTTCACACAATTTAATATAATTTAGAGATCAATATCACCAAAAACTTTACTCAAGAACTAATGTCACCAAATGACCATAATTTGGGGACTATTTATGCCAATTTACCGTTATTTTTGCATTGAAAAAATTCATGGATCTCCAACGATATTATTATATTACATTCAATTTTCCAAGAAATCCTTTGAAGAGATCGGAGCCGTTGATATGGAGGAAAGACACAGAGAATATTTTCATTTAAGGGCAGTTTTGGAATTACAAAGAAGGCAGTGACAGCGTGGCAAACCCTAGACGTTATTTGCGGGAGTTTTTAATTTTATTTTGCCTGTGGTGCTCTATTCCTTCTGCAGGAGTATAGTTAATGTGACTGTGGGTCCTGCCTAGCCAGGAAAGTTTATGTTTTTAAGAAAAAAATTTCATTTTTATTTCATAAAAAACGAAAATTGGTGGATTCAGTTCTATAATTATTTTTAGTAATTAACTAAAGTTTAAAATTTTTATTTTTAATCTGATAAGTCTTATATTTTTTTACTAACAATCTACTAAATTCTTTCAACCAAAAAATTTAAATTTTTCGGTCAAAATTCATCACATATCGGACACGTGATAATTTTTTGAGGAAAAAACAATCCAAACACTGTTCTTCTCTCTGTTTCTCTCCGAACTGAGAAGTGGAGAAAATAGTTAGGCCATCACAGATGGTAAGAATCTAAACCCAGTAGATTTAGAGTTCCGTAGCATTTTGAATACTTATTGTGCATTTTTTTCTTTCAAAAGAAGACGATACCATCGTCATTACTGTCTTATTAGGATCATTATCATCATCAGAACTCAACATGTGATAAATTTTGACCAAAGAATTTAAATTTTTGGCCTAAAGGACTTAATAGGCTACACGTAAAAAGATAACACTTACTAGGTTAAAAATAAAGATTTTAGACCTAAGTTAATTAACAAAAATAGTTACAAGATTGAACTGGCCAATTTTCCTTATAAATAAAAAAAATCTTAGTTGTTAGTAGTTTTACCATCATAAATAAGCAACAATTAAAGTTAGAGTTGTTAATAATAAGTTAAACAGTTCATGAATAAAGCACATTTGAACTTATTTACATTTGATTAAAGGTCATTTTTTTTATTAAATAAATAAATTCAAATAATTTTTTAAGTTCAAGACGAACATAATCAAAAGTATATCAACAAATTATAATATTTATATCATTATAAATATTATTATATATTAACGTTATATTATTTTATATTCTTTTAAATATAATTTATATTCAAACTCAAGATTAAATTAGAACTCTACTAATTTGAAAGTTATGATTTGAACCCGAACAGCTTTTGAGCTATACAAACAAATAATCGAACAAAGATTTTAAATTCGAAACATTGGCAAGCCTACTCAAACATATTCAAAAAATTAAATAAACCAAACTCAAATATCCAATGTTCGGTTCGATACAGTTCAATTACAACTCTAATTAAAGTAGAATTTTTTTTTTTCTTTAATTGAACAAATTTCTTCTTCTTTAAATAGGGTAGCTCTAGTAAATGAAAATAAAATTTTTCAGTTATATTGTCTAAGTCTAATTAGATGGTATAGAGACATTAGTGAGAATAGACACTAGCAAAAGTATCCTCAAAAAATTGGATACATGACTAAAATCGCCATATAATTTAAAAAAATTGAATATAAAGACCAAGTTTAAATCGTAAATAGTTATAATATCAAATTTACAAAAATTGAAAATTTATGTCCTAATTTTAAAAAGTAAAATAATTATATGACGAAAGTTGAATTTTTTATTCTAAATTTCCAATAAATAAATTATCAGTGGAGTAGGCGTTTCCATTAAAAAATAAAAATAAAAATAAGATAATTATTCACACACACGTGTGTATATATATATATATATATATATGTAGGCATATTTATATAATAAATGAAAACACAAATTCATATAAATAGTGTTCCATTTATCTTTAATTCAAATTGGCACGTATATATATTTTAATATTATCATGAAAATGAAAGTGTACTTATAAACATTAAAATTTATTAAATATTATAAATTAAGTGGATAATAAATTTCTATGAAACAACCAATAATATAATGACACAAGTAAAAAAAAAAAAAAATGATAATTCAATTAATGAGAGTTAAATGAGTATTTTGGTCAATCAGAAAGTATCACGCCACTATCAAGGAACAATTGACCAATTAGATTCACTCACTTTATCACCTCTTTCTTTATAAATAGAAGAGCAAGAGAGGGGTCAAGTTATAATATCTTGAAGGTAGTGAAATTCTAACGCATCAAACTCTTCCCTTCCAAATTCATACTATTTCTAACATCAAACCTCAAATGCTCTCGGAAAAATCAATTTTATTTTGAGATCAAATTTAAAGATAATCAGAGAAATCAAATCTAAGAGACCCTCGAAAGGATCAAATCCAATACGAATCAAAGGACCAAGATCATGCCAAAGAGGCCCTTGAATCTATGATGGAAAGAATTACTAGAGATAAATAAAAAAAATTGTGAACCAAGTTTTATATTAATATAACATATTTTCTTATATTAATTTTTGCTCCTTTGTATTTTATTCATATATTTTGAAGATGCAGAAATCTTTTGTTCATAGTACTTTTGAATGAATTGATAAATGCTGTGCCATTTTTAGCTTTAATCAAATTTCTTTCGATGTTAATTTTATCCATGCAGTGGAAGCTAAAAATTGGAGTTTATTTTAAATAATACACGAAATGAATATAAGGAAGGGCTTCGCAATTTTTTTCACTTTTTATGTTTTTAGGTGAAATTTTACCAATTAAGTTGTGCCCTAAGAAATGTAAATTTAACTAATATAAAATAGATAAGAAAGTCATGAATTTAAGACTTGTTGGAGACAACAAAACCTTATAATTAAAAAAGAAAATTTAACATAATATAGAAATCTGATTTAACAAACATATCATAAAAATGTCAATACTCTATTTATCGTAACAATTTTCATTTGGACTCCATTATACAAATCTTGTAGTATTATTTTAAAATATATATATATATATAAGTAAATTTCATTAATAATAAAAATTACACAAATGAATAAATAAACAAAAAAATTTTACACAGGGTAAAGAAGTGAAACACTATGTTAATAAACTTAGCAAAAACTAATACAATCAACCTATTATTAAGATCATCATAAAAACCAACACAAATAGAACTACAATCAACAAATTTCATACCTTTCTCTTCTCAAAGAGATAAGTACAAATCAATGGGAGGTTAAACTTCCACCTGGTTTCAAAATATGAATATTAATATATTTATTAATATAAAATAACTTTTTGATGAATTAAAACTTTAATATTTGAATAATTAACCTTGAATTTAAAGGATTATAGAAAATTAAGTACACCTTAAGGCAACTTATTTAAAATTATAAAGTTAAAAATTTTCAAGTTACCTTTAAAAATATGCAATAAATTAAAAAAATTAGTAGATTTAGTTTCAAATATTTAAATTTTTTGTATGTTTAGTTCTAAATGTTTTATTTTAATATTTTAGATCTAAATAAAGAGTATAGTGTCTCACTAACATCTGAACTTTTTCATATCCTAACTTTTGTACCTTAACTTTTTTTTTCTTTCTGAACTTATATTAATTTGAGCTTTTTTTTTTTTTTTTTAATACCAATTGGCACTTCTGTCGGAATTTTATGTTAAATGACAAATTCTTTTAAGGATATTTTAGTAAACCATGACTTTTAAAATTGTTAATAGGGTTTAATCATAATAACTAAAAAAATTCAGGGACTTATTCTTTTTTTTTTATAAGGGTTTTCTTCTTCTTCTTGCTACTGTTGTTGTTGTTGCCGTTGTCATTGCCACCGCCCTTGTCCACTATTGTCGCTGTCGCCATTGTTGCATGTTGCTGCCATCATAGCCCCTGCCTGTTGCTATTGCTACCTCCAAACAAACTTTCATTGGAGCGTGTAACTCAAATTATTTTGAGTTTTATGGAAGTTTCGGAGGTGTTTTTTTAAGATGGGAATGCTCAATCAACGAGTGATCTTATAATTACATTTTTCAGTGTGTTTTTTACAATGAAAAAACTAATGCTTGTCTTGCACTTTTTTGCCATTCCTTCTCCTGTAAATGTTGGTGATTTGCCTTCTAAAATTCTCTATCTGTGTAGATTTGCAAGGTTTAGTGAAATATTGATGTACCCCACTATAAATAAGTGGCAATATTTCGGTGTTGTCTTAGAACGCTTTCTACTTACATTTTGTACTATAAGGCAACGATGGTGATAGCGGAAGCAGTTAGCAGTGTTTGACAATAGTGGGTAGCGGCGGAGGGGTGGCAACGGCAACTGAAGCAGCATTAGAAAGAAGAAGAAGAAGAAACCCTAAAAAAATTGAATAATAATCCTAATTTTTTTTTTAGATATTATAATTAAAATCTATTAAAATTTTAAAAAGTCATCATTTATTAAAATACCTTTAAGAAGTCACGTGACAAAAAAAAAAAAAAAAAATTGGACTACAAGTTCAATGAAAAAATCTTGAGGTGCAAAAGTTAGAATTTGAAAATGTTTAAGTGTTACTGTAACACTTCGCCCTTTAAATAAATTATATTTAAGTAGTTTTGGTTCTTTTGGATTAAAGGACATAAATAAGAATAATAAATGTCCCAAAATTACTGTGTTCATATCTTTACTTTTGTCTTTTTAATTTGTTTTGGTCTAAAAGAACCAAATATTTAAGATCTAAAAAATTAAAATCAAATGTTTAAAGTCAAATATACCAAAATTTTAAATATTTGTAACCATAACAACTCATCTCTCTAACATTCATCACATATATTTATATGTGTTAAAATAATGAAAATATGTCAAAATTTGTTAATTGGACTAGTAAGTCGAATTATATTTTAAAATAAAAAGAAAAATTCCAAGTAAAAAAAATAAATATAATAATTAAAATACCAAAATTTTTACTATATTACAGGGGAAAAATTATTAAAAAGGGAGAAATATTTAATTAGATCTAACAATAATGAGGCTTTATCATTCGATTCAATCAGCATTAATAAATTTTTTTTTATTTTATAATTTTTTTCTATTTATATATTTTTTTAATTGTATTTTATTCAATAATATATATACACATAATAAAAAAAAAAAAAAAAAAAAAAAAAAAATTGACTATTAGGACACTCTTAAATACTTCAATAAAGTATATATTAAGACATTTCTTACTTTGATGCACTTGATATAAATATCTCAACAAAGATATAAGTGTCTCAATTCTAACCGCCTCAATAGCCTCAAGGTAAATTTTACGTATCAATAAAATTGAATTTTTAAATTGAAACTTTTTGAGAAATTTTTTTAATCTATTAAGGTATTTTTAATTGTATATCTATTTATTTTTTAAAAGATATCATTACATGCGTAATAATAAAAGGCTTTTGACACTTATAATTTTAAAATGCCTAAATAGATATGTCTTAGTAGTCTCTTTTTTCTTTTTTGTAGTGACATATATATATACACCAACTAAATAAAATGTTGTAATTTGAATAACTTATTTATAAGGTTAATGTTATAAAACTAATTATAAAACGGTGAAAAATAGAGAGAATGATAGAGAGAATATGTTGATCTTTGTATTTCATTCATCAATCAATAATAGTTCTACAAGTCCTCTATTTATAGAGACACAACTGTAGAGACCTAAAAGACTTAAAGACTATGAAGTAAAGAAGTCAAGAGTACATGAGAGTCTATCATAGATAAAAGACTATGGAGCAAATAAATAAATAGGACATAGGAGTCTTCAATGAATATTCATATAATAAATATATTTATAACACACCCCCTTGAATGTCCATTGTATAAGGAATATGTCTCATTAAAACCTTACTAGAGAAAACCCAATGGGAAAAACCCTAGTGAAGGAAAAGGAGTACACCTTCTCTTGTACGCTACCCCGGAATAAAATATTATATAAAATCTCTAAATCAATGCATTCCAATTTGGCACACTTAATGTTTCAAATGTTGAAGTTGATAATACCTTTATAAACAAATCTGACAAGTTGTTACTTGAACGAATCTATTGAACATCTATATCACCATTCTTCTAAACATCATGAATAAAGAGGAATTTTGGTGAAATGCTTTGTACAATCCTGTTTAATATATCTTTCCTTCACTTGAGCTATATATGCTGCATTATTTTCATATATAGGAGTTGGAATCTCTCTTCCGGAGGATAAACCACAACTCACTCTAATATATTGAATTATTGACCTCAATAGAACACATTCTCTACTTGCTTCATGAATAACTATAATCTCATCATGATTAGAAAAAGTTGCTACTATAGTTTGCTTCGTAGAGCGCCATGATATAGCAGTATTGCCAAATGTAAATAAATAGCCACTTTGAGAATGTGTTTTATGCGTGGCAGAAAAATAAACAACATCAGCATACTCATATCAATTGTTCCTCAAAGATATCAAAAAATTTGTTTAATTCCATTGCAATATCTCTTGGTTCGAGGTAAACTCAATCTTGCTAATAAATTAATAACAAAGACTATATTGAGTCTCGTATTATTAGCAACAAATATTGGTGCACCTAGTGCGCTAAGATGTGGTACTTCAAGACCAAGAAGTTTTTCATTATCCTCATGAGACAAAAATGTCCCCTTTTTGTATCGAGTGAATAACCATTGGGGTACTCAATGGATGCGCTTTGTCCATGTAAAATCTTTTAAGGAACTTTTCTGTATAAGTTCATGGATGAACAAAAATTTCATCTTTCAAATGTTCGATCTTCAGGTTGAGACAAAATTTTCTTTTGCAAAGATCCTTTTATCTCAAATTTCTTTTTCAAAGAATGTATTGCTTTTGAAATCTCTTTAGGAGTTTCAATAATATTTAGGTCGTCAACATATCCAACGGCTATAACAAATATCGAATTTGCTTTCTTAGTAAAAGCACATGGATGAATTTGGTTATTTTGGTAACCCACCTTTAATAAATATTTATTGAGACGATTTTAGCACATTCGTCTAAATTGCTTTAAATCATATAATCTTTGTAATATAATTCTCAAGAATTTGAATTGTATGCTTCAGACATTCTAAATCCTTTAGGGATTTTCATATAGATATCATTAAGTAAGCCATATAAGTAAGCTATAGTTATGTTCATAAGATGCAAATTAAAATTTCATTAGTTGTCAGACTAATAAGATACCAAAACATAATTGCATCTACCACAATAGAATATATGACTTTGTAATTAATATAAAATTTTCTAAAATTCTTGTGCAACAAGTTGTGTTTTATATCTCACAACTTCATCTTACTTTTTTTGGTTGTTGCACAAAAAATACTCATTTGTACCCTATGATTATAACATCTTCAGGTGTCCAAATTATGAGTCCAAAAACTTCACATTTTTCAAGTGAGTTTAATTATATTTCAGCTACATCTTTCTAGAATATAATCAATCACATCTACGTCAATACTCGTCAATTGATTTAGGTTTATGATCACCATTATCATTTACAATAGCTAGCACTTTATTACTCATAAAAATATTGTTGACAAATATTTCTTTTTGGTTCAATTGTTTCCCATAAAGACATAACTTATTCAAATCTCATCGTTTTTCTCTTTTTCAATATTTTTAAGTACCTGAACATTTTTTGGAGTTATTCTATTTGTTATGTCTCTAGACTCTTCTGGAGTATCAATATGGGCTTGTTGAGAACCAATTAGTCTACCATGCTTCTGGCATGTCATACACACTTTTTTTTTATTTCCCTAGTAGATTGTCCTATCGGAACATTAATCCATACAGAACATATGCAACAATTATATGTGACTTAGTCACTTTCTTTAGGTCAGTAAATATATCTGACAGTTTGTATTGTACAATGGGACTATCTTTTAAACTGCAAGTCTGCATTTCTTTGTATGATGATCAAAACATTCCCAATATTATCAAGCTGCATTTTTGTTTCTCCCCCTAATATTGGGAATTATAATTTATTAGAATTGTGAAAAGATCTCCAATATCCCTTATGATAGGAGAATCAAATCTAGAATATATTCCCAATCTCCTTTGAAAACTCGTCTTTATGTGTTGTGGTTGAATCATATATTGCACATTAATCAAATAATTCTAAAACGAAAAATATTTGGCTACTGACCATTAACCAATTGTAAATAGGGAGAATTTATGATAATTTGTAGGTCTGATGCACACAAGTGTTGCTGCATACAAAATTGCATGGCCCAAGTAACAATGAGAAATTTCATTCTCTTAAGCAATGGTCTAGCTAGTATTTGAAGTTTTTTAATAAATGATTCAGCTAACCCATCTTGTGTATGAACATGAGGTACAGGATGTTCAACACTTGAGCTAACCCATCTTGATTTACAATAGCTTTATAATTTGAGCAAGTAATCTCTCAAACTCCAAGTTGCGAGTTGATAAAAAACATACACGAGAGACCATCTACTAGATGTGTCTATTAGAACCATAAATATCAAAATGACCTGCATAAAGGATGAATAAGGCCACATATATCACCTTGAATTCTTTCCAGAAACATTGGAGATTCAATTCCAACTATAGTTATTGATGACTTAATGATTAGTTTGCCGTAAGAACAAGCAGCACATGAAAATTCCTTTGATTGAAAAATCTTCAAGCTTTTCAATGAGTGTCCATGTGAATTTTCAATCATTTTTCACATCATACTTGAACTAAGATGCCCCAACCAGTCATGCCAAGTAGTGAAAGTATTTGAATCAATAAACTTCTGTTTTATTGTGGCATGTGTTTCAATTGTACTAATTCTCATGTAATACAAGCTAGAAAAAAATGCATTCAATTTCTCTAATGCAGTTTTCTTATTTGATACAATGCTTATAATATAGAGGTACTCATTGTTTTCCTCATTTATAGTCTCCACATAATATCCGTTAAAATGAATATCTTTAAAACTCAACAAATTTCTCTGAGACGTAGTGGAATACATTGCATTGTCAATTTCTTTATAAAATATTATAATTGTTCTTCCGAAACATTGAATTAATTACTAGAAATTATAATAGTTTTCTAGTAATATTATAATTACTCTTCTGGAGCATTCAATAAATTTTGTACTACAAAATTTGTAATAACATATGCAACATATTTTGATAAGATACTTCCTCCTATCTTGAAGGATAGTATACGTAGTTACAATGTTTACAAGACATACTTCTTTACCCATATACTTTAATATATATATATATAATAAATATTATAATAAAAGTGGTATATTATAAAATAAGGAAATAAAGCACTATAAATAAATATGAAAAAAAATAATAAAGGTGAAAAACAAAATTTAATAATGTGATTCACACATTATTTATGTAATTCATGGCGTAATGAAAGAAGTCCAACTTCAAATAGACAATTGCACAGAGATGCGTGTTCGAATCCCAATTCACACATATACACGTGATCATACGTTATACTACATGTGAAAATACACATGATTATGCAGTAGGCTACATGTGAATGTTATACAATAGTATGCATAATCTTAAAAGATATAATAAAATCTAGTGAAAAGATAAGTATAATCTTAAAAGATAAAGATACCATAAAAATATAATAGAAATAAATGCATAAGGTAGATAT
>JAXGGT010044250.1:0-11671 GCA_035583425.1 Marsdenia floribunda
CGTTTGTCCAAAAATAAAAAATAGGGACCCTTTTGTCCAAACGAAATTAGTATGGGGACTAAAATGACCAATTTTCCAAATTATTTTTGTTTACAAAATGTATGAAGTCCGAGTTAATAATACTTGGAAATTTTGTGATGTTAATAAGATAATTCTTGTTGACCCATGTTATGAATGCTTATTGCTTAGTCGAAGTACAATTACTTGGACAAATTTGTGATTTGCATTTAGTTATTGAAAATTGAATCTTTTTTTTTTTTTTTTATTAATGTGAATTATTTATTTATGGCTTATTAAGAATAAAAAAAAAAAAAAAAAAAACAGACAAATAACTGAACGAAGTTAAAAACTTCAACAAACTAATAAGAAAGAAAGTTTACATTAATCAAAAATAAATAAGGCTTACAAAAGTTCGTATTCTATTACAAGGAAATCTAAAGTGTTAGAAGGAGGTATAGAGGAGTCGGTTGCAGGATCAGAAGGATTCAGTGAAGTAAAAGAAGCCATGGAAGGATCAGAAGTCTCGATGCTGGAGTTTGATCATGGATGAATGCTTGTTCCACTCCTGGAAGTTCAGCATCCTTAGTATCATCAGAGTCAGGAAGTAGCATTTTAATTAGCTTAAAGAAGTTAGGAGAAATTTTAGCTAGAGGACTCCATGGAGGCAAATTCTTTGATTCATCATATTTTCTAATCTCTTCCACTTCTTCATCAGAAAAGGGAACAAAATTGGCTCCACCTCGAGCTTTAGGATTAATGAAAAATAACTCATAAGCTTAAATTAGTGGAGTTTTATCTTTGAAGAAGTAGTAGATTTGCCTGATCATGTGTGCAGACCCACGATTCAAGAAGGCAACAGACTCCTCATTAATAACTTTTCTGTACTCCTCAAAGTTCTTGAACTCATCGACAATCATATTTGTGAAGGCGTTAGACTTATAATAATCCACATGCTTTTCCAGCCGGTCGACTGCAATTTTGGCCTCATTTTCAGAATCAATTAACTTGGCATTCTTATATGCCAGTTCTTTGTTGGAGGCCTCACTTGTAGCCAACTTCAACTCAAGGTCCTTCACTTTGGCCTGGAGGGGAGCTAACTTCGCTTGAGATTTATTTTTCTCATTCAGCATCAAATTAGCTCTTCTCTCCTCACCTTCAAATTTTGCCTTCCATTCTGAAGACGAAGTCTTGATTTGGCTACACTTCTTCTCTAAATTTAAAGCATAAGCAGCCACAGAGTTCATCCTCTTAGCAACATCAGCCATGAAAAGTCCAAGAGTGGATATCTAAAAAGATTTAAGCAAAAATTAAAGAGAGAAGCAGAAATGAAAAACTCAAATAGCAGTTTAAACTTAAGAAATCACTTACTTCAAAGACCAAACCACCAAACCTGTTGAAGGCTTCCTTGTAACTAATCTTCGAGATACTGTTGTAGAGATTAGGATTAAAACATCGGTTGACAACTGATCTTCCCAAAGTTACAACATTTTTGGGGTTGCTGATATGTAGGTTCGTGAGCTTAGGAGAGTAGTCGTTAATCTCATTTGCAAGCCTCTCCATGCCTACAATCGTGTGTGGATATTCAAACCAAGGCTTTAACCAAGAGGGCCCTTCACTCGGAGTAGGAGCCTTTGAAGTAATAGTTGCAATAGAAGCAGTAGGAGGAACAACAAAGTCTCCATCAGTCAGAGTGGAAGAATAGTTAGCAGCAGCAGAGTTAATAACCTAACTCTTTGCTTTCTAAGATGCTTCAGATTCCTCCTCTTTCTGAGATCTCTTCCTATGTCTTTGTTCCTTTCAAGGGAGTTCTGGAGCAGCAGATTTTTCTTTAGAACTTCTGGAAGATTTCTTTTTGACTGCGGCAACTTCGGCAATTTCTTGAGCTAGTTCTACAGTCAAGCCTTGCCTTTCTACCAATCTTTCCTTATCTCTTTTTTCAATATCCTCCTTAGATCGAGAAGTAGGAGGATTGGCAAAAAGTTTCTTCAAGGCTGCTTGCTTATTAGCCTTCTGCATCTTTTTTATCTCTTCTAGTTTGTTATAACCCATGGCTGCGAAGTTAAGCGAAAAGAGAAATGTCAAATTACAGAAAACAATACTAACATTTCAAAACTTAGAAGAAATTTGTTGAAGTCAAGATATATATACCAACTGCAGTTTGACAACACAGCGAGGTCATCCTTGCAGATTGTACATTCATTGGCAAAGACCCCGCCAGGGTGTAGTGTCCACATATATATCATACACATTCTCATCTTCTAAACCTATCTCCTTTCCTTATTGCAACCAATTCCACACCACTCCAAACTCTCCTTGCTCAATAATTCATTGATAGAATAAAATAGAGTCTGTTTGGAGGGGTCTATACCGAAATTTCCCTCTATTATTTTGATCACAACTCTATCTTCCAAAGAAAATCTCCTAGTTGAAGTAGGCGAAGTCCATTTGAACAAAGATTTCTCTAAAGGAGGGAAGGCAAAACCTACTTTGGATTCTACTAAAATCCATTTCTCTCTCCAATCAACCTTATTAGGTATGGAGTCAAAAGGAGAGACTTTATTTTTGCGAGGTCGCATTGAAAAAGTATTGTCAACCATTGTAAAAGAATTGAAAAAATAATGGATGATGTTCTCAGAGAGTTCATAGCTTAATCTTCTGCAAAGAACAATGAGGCACATAATATACCTCACAGTGTTCCTATGGAGGTGTGCACGCTAAGCACGAATTGAAAAAAGAAAATCCGAAAAAACAGGATCCAAGGGAAGACTAAAGACCCGAATCGAAGTGGGTCAAAGGAATTGGAACATGTTTGGTAGACATGGAAAGAATTGAGGTATGTATCGTGGTTCTATACTTCAACTCATCCAAATGTATGCCTAAGCGAAGTGCCGATAATTCACAAGGATCAATTTGGTTATGTAAGAGGGCAAAAATTGGACAAGACTTAGATTTTCCAAGGGTTTAGTTTTCTTCAAATCAGAGGTCCAAAGTCCAGTTGCTATTACTTCGGAAGCTACTCCTACAGCCACTGTCACTGTCACAACAAGTACACTAGGTTCAACAATTGTCACTCTAGTAGGGTTAGAAGTTGAAGCAGGTGAAGTCGCAATCTCTTGTACAAGTCTCTCCACTCCACCAGTCTCTTCCTCCTCTTCATCTCCCTTACTAGTCTCACCCTCATTCACAATAGAGTTACCCATTTCTTCTTCATCCTCAAACTCCTCACTCTCCTCACTCCCTACAATGTGAGTCTCAGATGAAATCTCAATCAGCTCAACTTCCCTCACTCCGCTTGGGTTAGTACAATTGCCAAATTTGGCTACTTTAGAGTCAAGATTCTTATTAACAAAGGGTTTGTTAGAAGCATCCATTTCAATGTATGAAATTTCAATCGGAGTGTCAATGTCAATAGTTGGCAAAATTTCAAAAAACCAAAAAATTTCTAAGTACTTATGAATCCATTCTTCCTCTCCGCAATCAATCATCAAGGAACCTAAAGGGTGCATTTCATGAAAGACCATTTTTAGTTTCTTATTGTTAGTTTATAAAAATCAATAGTCCAATGCTCACCAATTTGTTTTATTCTACTTTGAATATGCTTGCATGCTCTCCAACAATCACTGTGCAGTTCAAAAGTGCAAAATCAGGCAAAATAAGAGCCATAGTCACCTTCTTAGCTATTTGTTTCAGGCCTATTTTATCCAAAACAAATAAACCCAGACTATGGAGATACAAAAAATAGAAATGACAAAAAAAAAAGAGCAAAAAACCCAAACCACTAATAAAGGTTCGTACCTTTTTGTTCCTTGAAGATGTTGAAGAAGTCCTACGGTTCAAAAATGTAGATATATAGATAGAAAATGCAAAGGAAAAAATTTGCAGTAAAACACTGTTTGTAAATGGCAGCAGATGAAAGAAGAAAAGAAAGAGGAAGATGCTTGGTGGGTTTATAAACAAGGGAAGAAAGAGAAATTTCCTGAAAAGAAATTATAATAGTTTATTATGATCGAGGATCAGAGAGGGAATGAATTGATGTGAACTATCAATGCGCCGTCAGACGTTTTACAGCTACGCGCCCTTTCCAATTTTGAAAGAAGAAATGACTATGAAGCAAAACCCTTTGGAATTCTGTTAATGTGTTCTCCACATTAGTAGTGAGGTGTCACTCATCTACTAATGCGAGGGGCTACCGCAGGGGTAACGTAATAAAAACTACTCAAATATGCTGACTTCGGTATGTTAACTCCAGGAAGCTAACCTCGAGAGCAAACAAAGATAAACCTCAGAGAACATGATCAATCCGTCTGGCCTGGATGGATGCCGAAAAATCGAAGTATTCCAGTGACTATTTTGGAAAATGAATTACTCGAAGTCAAACATGTATAATTTTGGACTTCGGGGGTCAGATCAAACCCCAAGTCACAAAGATATCAAATAATGAATTAAATATTAATTCATGATTATACTTTTGACATGACTTTGACCAATCTGATAAGTTATCAAGTAGAAAGAGAATTATCTACTTTTGAACTTAATTTGAGGTCCAGCAAGGTATATATACACGTGGCAAGCATGCATTTAATAGAGGCATTCAAAGCTTGCGACTTGGCAGAAGTTAAGTGAAAAATACATCACAAGTGATAACTTACTCTGCTTATAAAAGAAATATTTACATGCAGAAATGGTATGCTCTTTCCATATATAGAGAAAATATAGAATTACTGCTCATCTCCTTCATGAAAAGATTTCATAAAAATTAGCTCTAAGAATTATCATCTTACAGCTTTTCTTCTCCTCTCCAAGCCTTCTAACTTGATCATTGGAGGGTTAATCGGAGAAAACCATTCTCCCTTGAACTTGATTTGCAGGTCTAAGGTTTTTCTGGAGCTGCTCTTCGCATATTCAAGAAGAGACCATCTGCTATTTTGTCATTTTTAGCCTATAAATCAAGATTATTATATCGTTAAGTAAATTCCCGATCACTCTTAATTGGGCACAGGTAATACATAAATAGGAGAATTGGAGGATGGAAGGGAAGAATTTTTTCTCAGGTAGCTAGGTTGGTTTTGATCCAGTCAATGACACTTGCAGTGCCAACATATGCCATGAATACTTGAAAGTTACTAGGTTGGACAATAGCCACTACAAGAAATTGACAAAACAGTGGTTGCCCATTCAGTGGTAATTACCACTGAACTAAGTTATCGTTGTGAGTTAGTCGCTATTTTTTTAACATTGCGACCAAACTATTTTAGTTGTAATTTAACAACTAATTTTCAGTTGCAATTTAGCAACCGAAATTTGGTTATAATTTCGATTGCAATTTAACGACCAAAATTTGGTTGTAATTTTTGTTGCAATTTAACGACCGAATGTGGTTGTAATTTTGGTTGCAATATAACGACCGAAAGTTGGTCTTAATTCGGTTGCAAATTTACAACTGAAAAGTGGTTGTAATTCAGTTGCAATTTAACAACCAAATTTTGTTTCTATGTTTTATTACTTTTTAGTAAATTTCAATCGCTAAATTATAACTGAATTGCTAATGATTTTTTTTGGTTTCCAAGATGATTCAATTTTAATTAAATCTATTATTTTCTATTCCATCAATTTAAATTATTTTTAAAGAATAATACAATAAAATATATCATAGCAAAAATAAACTTAGCATTTTATATTGAAAATCAATACAATACGTTAAACACTAGAGTAGTTATGAAAGTAAACATTAACAATAATTTACGATACCAAAATATGAAACTAAGATTGTGTCTTTCTCAACGATTTTAAAATTTCTTCTTGGCCTTGAATGAGATTCATAATTTGTTCATCTAATTTTTGCTTGAAGTCAATCATTTGTTCACCATTGGATTCTAGTTTATGCTTTAATCATCCACCTCCTTCGTCAAATTCTCAATTGTTTTAGATTCGGGTACGATGACTGTGAAGGTAATAAAATGTTAGCAACAAGCCTCTTTTTCATCCCTCCTAATGCTTCTACAAATAGTGTATTCTCATCCACATTACAAGAACTTGATGAAATTTGAGATTGCTTAAAAAGGTCATCAAATTTTTCCTAACAAAAAAAAATTTATTCAGAAGAATCAAATCCTAATAAAATATATTAAACCTTAATATAAAAGGATTAAACCTTAATATAAAAGGAATTCCAATCTAAATTTTTTTTAAAAAAAGAAAGATAATATTTACAAAATATTTCACTTACACAGGATTTTTTTACCCGTTGATCAAAAAATTGACCTTTGTTTTGTCTCTCCTTTTGCACAATGTTGAGAGAATGAAGAAACTGGTGGTATGCATAACTTTGTCCCTTTTGTAGTTTCTGCGAAAATAATAATAGTTATATATATATACTATTTTAATGACAAAATAACAAAATATTTTAATGAAAAATAAATAGTATACATATACCATTTTCAACTCGTGCTCAAGAAAGGAAAGGAAATAAAACTTCCAGTATGCTTTCCAATACCTTGTCCATCATTATGTGTAGTCCAATTTAGGGACATTTTCTGACATTTTTTCACATAATCTTCTTTTCCCCATTCTACTCGTTATCTTGATATATAATTTCTGACATCCACACGGGTTTTCGATTACTTTGTTGAATTTGACATAACATATCTTTCATCTATTTCTACATCAATTCTCCCAAGTCTTTTTAATAGCTGC
This sequence comes from Marsdenia floribunda, assembly GCA_035583425.1. NCBI lineage: Eukaryota > Viridiplantae > Streptophyta > Magnoliopsida > Gentianales > Apocynaceae > Marsdenia > Marsdenia floribunda. The sequence goes on from JAXGGT010044250.1 coordinate 6,694, forward strand.
CCATACATTGGATTCCATCTATATTTATTCTCTTAAAAAAAAAAATGTAAGAACTAAAAATTGATAACTCATTTGATAAGTTTAAAGGAATTGACTTACAGAAACTCAACCCACCACAACTGCTTAACATGCGATAGCACCTTTTTGAAAGACATGTAAGCACCTTTTTGTACTGAAGAGTGAAGCTGTGAGGAAACAACAATCATATCCCAAGGAAGAAAAAAAATTTAAGCAAACATCTTTTACAAAAAAAAAAACAAAGGTTACAGTCAATGCAAACCAAAACATTTTAATCCCTTCAATGCAGTAACCACAATTTCTATGTTAAAAAAGAACTAAAAATGTTATACTAAAACTTATAAATTATCACAAAAAAAAAAAACTAAAAATGATTCCAAATCCTACTTACCTCAAATAAACCATCTTTCTAAAAAGGGAAGCCTTTCGTTTCACATTGTAATCAATCAATAACGTAAATCAAGTACGCTATCTGCCAACACGAACAATTAGTGCTATTTTACAATAATTTTTTGTCCAAAAAAGCATGATGAAATCAAAACCATCTCCATTTGCAAACCACATGGTGGACTGGCCAAGAAAAAAAGCAAGGGTGTCAGGACTGAGGTAGTCAAGAAAACAACAGGGGATATGGTCATACAAAAGCAAGGACTGGTAAATATGTACCATAAGTAAAAGATACCTTTTAGAAACAGGCAACCCCAAGAATTAAAAATTGTTATGAAGAACAAAGAGCAGAATTATTTCGTGAGACATTTTGAATTCCCATCTCTATCTCCCTTTCAACAATTAATATACACCCTTCCCGCTTTCTCCCACACCGAGAGAGAGAGAGAGAGAGTAAATATACCATTGCGGTATATTTGACAAGCAAGTGAAACACATTTAGTATGACTTAATCTAAAATCATAAATAATTATAATTGGTTCAAATCACATACCCAACAAAAAATAGTACTAGGCATAAGCACTATAAAATATGTAAAAAATATATTGTCAAATACAAACTTATTATCTTAATTAGGATAGCATTACACATAAGCACTACAAATATATTGTTTGACTTTTCAAAGCTAATACAAATTATAGTCTTCAAGTGTTACGGAAACTAAAAAATAGTTTGGCAATAATTAATTATATATAAGAGAGTAATAGGCGAGTACTTATTTCTACACCAATGATAATAATAATAATAATAATTTGAAGAATTTAAAACCGAAAAAAAAAAAAAAAAAAAGATTCGTTTAGGATCCGATGGATGGATTCAAAACTAAAAAGATTAGCGGAACAACACAAAGCAAATCCAAATAATAATAATAATAAATAGAAGAAAAAATACCTTGAATTATAAAATACTTTTCATTCTAATCCTTCCTACTGGACACAAGGCCACCAATATACAAGGTCTTTGAACCAAAAAATAACATAATTGACAAGTTGTACCATAGTATATCACATTATATATACAGAAGAGAGAAGAACTTGAAGGATTGCATTGAAAAAATGAAACAGCTAAAGGGTATTAATGTATATGATTATGAATTCCTTCTAATCTACGCACATATATATATACATAGCTTATTGTTTTATAATTTATCAAAATGTTTAGGGTGATTTTCCTTATTCTCCTAGTATCTATTGGGAGCTGTGACATGATTTAAAATATTAGCTCATTAAAGCATTATTTGAAAATTCAACAAACCAAAAATAAAAAATTAACACTAAATAGAATGAATCTAAATAATTAATTTTCCAATATAATAACATTACTATTCAACTATAACGTCTCTAATGACATCTGCATTATTAAATTCATATAAATAATATTTTTGCTATTAAAAAGGGAAAAAAAAGAACGAAGATGACAATTGCCACAACTTATATATAGTATCCATATATATATATATATATCAGTACTTACAGTTCTTATTTCCATTCCATTGAAACTTTCATTTCAATACAAGAATTGCCAGAATGTACCAAAACATCTGACTTTATTTAAAGAATAACCTCAAACCCATTCTATTTAGAAATTCATTACTAATGGGTAATATATATAGGGCAAAGTATGCATGTAACACCTGAAATTTTTTAAATTTCATTTTTGCACTTAAAATTTTTTCGACCTAAAGTGACACTCTAACTTTTTTTTTTTTTTTGTTCTAAAATACCACTTCCGTTAGCTTTGACCGTTAAGTTTAAAATTCATCTATGAGTTTGACTTTTGACAGGGGTTATTTTTGTCTTTTTTTTGTTAAACCAACTTAAGGGTATTTTAGTAAATAATGAGATTTTTAATTTTTGAAAAGATTTAATTTTAAGAACTAAAATAAATTAGTAGGGTATTATTCAATTTTCATTTTAGGGTTTTTCTTATCTTCTTCTTCTTTATCCTATGCCTCCACTATCATCACCATCTCTGCCACAACTTCATCTTCCCTAGAAATTGTCAAGAACTCAACTTCGGCTCTAACTGCTCTGTTGAATGCATAAAAAACCCACATCACTATGTCCGTAAATCTACCTCCCAATATGGGTTTAACATGTAAATACACAACTACATCTTCTAAATCTCCTTTCACTAAAGCATTCCTAGGCAAAAACAGCAACCAGGGAGCTGCCGTTTCTGGCTCTCTGGCCGTCGTATTTGCCTAATACAGTGGTTCAACGGCGGTTTTGTGGCCGTCATTTAAAATTGCGTCATTTTTTATAAACGGTGGCTATAAAATCGTCGTTTTTGATCAAATACAACACTTGAAAACGACGGTTAACTAAAAACGTCGTAAAAATTTAATTTTTAAAAAAAATTAAAAAAATGCCAAATACGACGATTGTGGGAGCCGTCGTATCTAGTGGTCATAAACGACGGTTCCCAACCGTAGTATTTGGTTCCCACAGCCACCGTATTTGACCCTCTAATTTTATTTTTTTTTATATATTTTTTTTAAATTAATATAATTTTTGAGCAAATACGATTGTTCTTAGCTGTCATTTTTTATTTTTTTAAAAAAATTACTTTTTTATGAACAACCATTGTTGAACACTACTTTATCCCCTAATATTTTTTTTATATATTTTATTTAAAATAATTTTAAATTTTCAACCTATTTTCAATATTAAAATTAAAAAAATTAATATTCATAATTAAAGAATAATTGATAATAAAAAGTGATTCATTAAAATAATAATAATATTAATAATAAATTTAAATCACAATTAATGAATAACAATTTAATGTCTAATCTCAAAAATCTACAATTAAGATTAAAAATCACATAATAAAATGCATTCTCTCATTAAAGAAAGGAAGAAAAACAATAATACCATCTATATATTTTTATGTATCTAAATATATCTATATATCTAAATATATAGATATATATATCTATATAATGATCCCAAAAGCCAAAAATAACTGGATCAAAAGTTTCCCTTTCCTTCTGTCCTTCATCTTCATTCTCCACTCCTGCTTTCTTCATCTTCATCTTCGGCCTCTCGGTACTCTAGATTGGCACATTGCTTGGTATGTTGAAAGGCATAGCTGACCATCTGAAACTATTAAAGAAGCTCTATAGTCTGCAATGAAGCTCCTAAACCACCATATTTGATAAAAACAAGAAAGTTTAAATTCCATAACTGTGGAAATGTAAAAAAGTAATGACACAACAATCAAATACAAAAGTTAACACTGACTTATCAAAATATCTAGTGATTAAAAAGAATATTTAATCAATGAATCAAGCACTAATGCTTGAAAATGATCTGTAGATTAGCAACATAAAAACTAGTTTTGTAAAAGGTAGAGTTGCACTCTTCCCACGCACGTTCAAATGTTTTCTTGATTTCAGCTCCCCACCATCAACTACTTCACATTTTATTAAATCCTTTGTTTTTGACTTCACAACTAAGGACATCATCCCCCCTAAACAAGCACATTAAGGAAAAAAAATGCATTTATTGCTTTCCTTTTGACAATGAATAGAAAATCTTCCAATTATCTATATATAAGTTTAAAAATAATAATAATAATAATTAATTATAAATTTTAAAATAAAATAAAAGAGAACGGACAATTTTAATCCCAAGCACCCTAGCATGACAATGAAAACAAGCACAAAATTCAACCGTCTCTCAAAAGAAATCCACATTGTTCACTGCTACTAAAAGCAAGAACATGATCCAAAGCATTAACAATAATAAAATGATTTGTACGGTGTGTAGAAGATATTGGCAATGCACATGCATAGTCATCCATTTCAACAATATTAATAATTGTATACGATGGAACTGAAGTAATAGATTGTGAATAGGGAAGCAAAAATGTTAAAAGGTGAATAAAAAGTGATAATCTCCATACACAAGGATCATGCAACTGACATGCTAACTTAAGCCAATTCAGTTGGCAAAGAGCATTACGTCATCTACCAAAATATTGATCAAATATTGTTAGATTTTTTCAGAATTGTTTCTGAAAGCAAACGTTATTGGAATAAAATTGTATAAAGTTAATGATCCATGAAAATGCCAACTGAATCAAGGCAATGAATGGTAATTGAGAGAGCAATTATGGTTCTAATGACGATTGAATATTCTTATACTGATTCACATAGATTAGTCCTCGAAGATAAAATAATAAGTTGAGAATGGATCACACACACACTCAGAAAATTCTTGTTGATCTAGTATTTTCTTAAGTTAATATGTGATTAAGTAATATCAAATTTCTCTTGAGTTTTGTTTGGATGGGATCTATGAGGCAATTATATTAGCATTGTTTGTTTGATTCATCTTTACCAAGTAAATTGCCATAACTGATTTCTAGAAGTAGGAGATACTATCTTTAAGTGTTAAAGTTCAGTAGACTTTGGTTTTATTGTTTTGCCAAGGAGTGCAAAAACCTAAGTGTGGGGGATTTGATAACATATAGATTTATACATTTTAGACCCTCTATGCTTAGTATT
>JAXGGT010044300.1:0-11666 GCA_035583425.1 Marsdenia floribunda
CATCTTTTTCTTACCTTTGTCCTTCTTAATTTATTTGTTCTCTTCAAGCTCTAAAATTCTTTTCTTTTTAGGCCTACCTGGCATTCTTATGTGTTTTGGTGGCTTAAGTGGGATCAAATCAGATTTGGGCCAATTGTTTGGTCCATTAGTGGGGAGTAAAATGGGCTCATAGGCTTTCCTATAGGTTCCAAGAGTGAACATTTCATGTACATAATCTTCAGGACTATGTCCTAAAAACCCTAAGGCAGCTATTCCATGTGAGCATAGTATTCCAGACAAATCCCACCCCCTACAACTGCAGCTCCTCATAGTAGTATCAACTGAAAACTGTGTCATATTTTGCTCTCTGACTTCAAATTTACTGCCCCCAGCATACTATGGAAAACAATAGTCACTCTCATTTGTTATCTTTTCTAATCTCTTTTTAGTTCTTGGACAAATCTTTCCTTGTTGCCTAGCAGCCCAAGATCTCTTAGATTGATGTCTAAGCATCAAATAAACCCTAATCCCTTCTAGCAATCCCAGAATTGGTTTACATCTAGCCAAAAGAATGTTTTTGTTAAAAACTTCAGAATGGTTGTTGAGGAGGACATCACACTTACTGGACATCCAAAAATGGGATCTACTCCAATGCTTTGGTGATGTATTCTTAAGCAACCACTGATGAGCTCCTTGATTTATTGATTTTAACACCTCCATTTCAGCTTCAAATTGGTTAAGGTAAGTGCATTTGGCACATTTCCACAACTGCTCTTTTAATTCATCTCCAGGGTAAAGTTGCTTGAAGTTGTTATGCAAGTGTTTGACACAATGTATGTGTTCAGACCTTGGTAGTAGTTCAGCCATGGCTGGTAACAAACCCTTCAAAGTTTTATGTAAAAAATTAGTTAACAAAGTTCATTACATTACTATGAATATCAATTAGTAAATATAATGTACTATAAGTAGAAATTCAGTGGCATAAAACTGAGATAAAACATAATTGTATAGAGAGTCAGCCCCTGTCAGTGAGTAAAACATAATCCTAATCATCCTCTCTATATTGGTGAGGAGATAATCCAGTTTTGTAAGTAACGGACAGATAAAGGACCATTTAATCAAACTGATAAGGAGGCATGAATAATTTCAGTTAATACTATGAATTATCAACTTTAGAATAAAGTCAAAAAGGCTTAGAATCAAACAATATATTTTGCTTGATGGCAAAATCACATATAAATTTCAAGCAGTATATTTTCTGATGCTCCGTAAAGCAGTAAAATAGTTTAAGAAAAAGGGAACATCAAAACAACCAGTTTTAGCAGTAAATAGCAGTTTTAGCAGTAAATTCTTGAACATAGAAGTTTTAGCAGTAAACATCAAAACAACTAGTTTTAGAAGTACATAGCAGTTTTAGTAGTAAATGCTTGAACATCAAAAAAAATTGATGCTCCCTAAAGTAGTAAAATAGTTTAAGAAAAAACGAACATCAAAACAACCAGTTTTAGCAGTAAATTCTTGAACATAGCATTTTTAGCAATAAACATCAAGGCAACCAGTTTTAGAAGTACATAGCAATTTTAGCAGTAAATGCTTGAACATCAAAAAATTTTGATGCTCCCTAAAGTAGTAAAATAGTTTAAGAAAAAGTGAACATCAAAACAACCAATTTTAGCAATAAATAGCAGCTTGAGCAGTACCAAACATTTTTTTGCTCATTTTTTTAGTATTAAATGTAAGTTCTATTGAAATATAGCAATAGCAGTAACTTGCAAGTTCTATAGAAATATAACAATAGCACAAACTGAAGAAAAATAAAATTACTAGAAAATGCAACTGTTAGTAGTATTACTCAATAAATTACCTTTTGTCTATCATAAATGATTGTCCAACTTTCTTCTTCTGTTATTCCAAGGTCTTCTATGAGTCCTTCTATAAACCATTTCCACTTCACTTTGTTTTCGGCATCACATACAGCATAAACTACTGGAAATATGCCATTATTGGCATCTATACCTACTGCTGTTAGTAAGACTCCTTGATGAGGGCCTTTCAAGAAAGTGCCATCGAGGCCTAACACTCTCCTACAACCTTGTTTAAATTCCACCCTCAATGCATTCAAGCAAATGTATATCCTATGAAAGTATTGTATTCCGTCTTCAAATTTACCTTCCATTGAAACAGTTGAATTAGGATTACTTCTTCTTAGTACTTCACAGTAGTTTCATAGTAGTTTATATTGATCTTTATAGTTGCTTTCAATTATTTTATTTGCTTCCCTCTTAGCCCTATACACAGTCCAAGAAGAAGATTCACATTAAGCTCTGTATGAATTTTTCTTCTCAAAACTTGCACATTAACTCCACCTGTTGCCCTGAAATCTTCCAAATATCTTTTTGCAATTACTTTCGCAGTTGCATGCTTATGAGTCAAAGATCTACAACATGTATGATTTTCTTGCAATGTTCTTAACTAAAAACTTCCTGTTTTCTTAAAAGGGCTGCATACAATTCCCATTCACAATCACCTCCTCTACAACGGGCTCAAATCCTTCTTTTGTCATTTTTTTTTCAAATAAACCTGTCTCCCATATTTCAATCCATGACTTATTAGCAGACTTAAGCTCATCAGTACTGTTAAAAATAAGTCCAACTGTGAAACTAGGATCATCTTTATTACAATCACTTCTATATCTTTAAAATCTCACTTCCTTTTTATGAGATTCTAATTCATTCTCAGAAGACTCATGGGATTCATAGTATGCTTCATCTGAGTCCACATCTTTATTAGGTACCATTTGTGCATATCCAGCTATTTGGTTATCATCTTCTTTCAAAGAAACCCCCCTTAACAACCATTCACCTTCTTTTACCCCTAACTCCCCCTCTTTTATTCATTAGGTGTGAATTCTTGTTATATTCTTGGACAACTTGAACATGTGAAGTAGATGCTTTGTCAACTTTTTCAGCTATAATCATAGCCTTTTCATGAGATCCATCAAGCTTCACATGCCCCTTAACAGTGTCCATCTCAAATAATTCAATATCTTTAAATCTCACTCTTAATGTCATCAAACTTTCTTCAAAACCATCTATTTCTTTCCCGACTGCAACATCGATTAAATTTTCATCTTCTATGTCCTCATTAACATCTGAATCCCTGAAAAATTCATCTTTTGAAGTTGAGTTGTCATAATTCATATCATCTACATCATTTAGGACAACTCCTTCTCCTGTTTCAGTGCATATTATGTTCTCCTCAATAGGCTTTTTAAACTCATCATCATCTAAAATTTCATCTTTTTCAACTTTTTCAGCACCAACCTCCTCTAAACCAGACAACCTAATACCTTCCTCAACTAACAAAGTATCACTCCTAAACTTCTCAAAATTTTCAATGCTAAACTATACTCAGGCATTTAAAAACCATAATAAATGAGCAATTATTAGATAGTGTAATGTAATATAATAGATATACTCATTATAGTTATATTTTGGAATTATTACTTACAAAGTATGGATAGCCTTCTTCAAATTTATTGTTCTTAGGTGCAATTTCCATAAATAGCTTTGCAAATAGTAGCACGTATCATCCACATTCATGTCCTCCTATCTGTTGTGGGACCAACAATTAGTAACAGAAATAGTAATCAATTTTTTCAAGGAGCATCATATGTTTTATTATTCAAATTCGTCTATAAAGAAAATTGGGATAACCTACTTTTGGAACTAGATAGGGCATATTGTAAACACTTTCTCCAATTTCTCTACCATGAGCTTTATAGATGTCAATGATAAATCTACAAAAGAAAATAATAAATAAACAAATAAATTATTAGAATATCAATTGTTAAATCCATGTAATACTTAGAGCATTAACAAAAAATAATGTCTTGTATTGAAAGAAGAACATACTTCCTTATTTCAGGAAGCAAATTGTACATGCTCGACTGACCTTAAGGAATCCATTAATATCATACATTGTCCATATACAACATAGTCATCATCAAAATTGCACAAAACTAACAAAGTCCAATGAGACCTACCAAACAAAAAATTAAATGAGCAATTCTTAGCATCATATAAACAACAAACTAGCATCTACTATCATATAAACATTGTAATGCAAAAAAAAAGCTTCACTTACCATAAAACAATTGGAATCAAGGTATACTTTGTTGAGAAAATTGGCTTCCTCTTAATCCATTCGAGCACCTTTTCCCTCATTCCACCATGGTAATATATATTAAAATATAGAAAATCCACATATGTGATAAGTTTCCTCTCCTCTTCGGGAATTGAGGCCCAAATATTCCTAGATATAAAATAACATAAAATTCTCATTTACCATGGAAATAAAAATATTATTTCAAATCAAATGGCATTAACAAGTTCTTCTTACTCAAAGTGAAGCTCAAAGGACTTAGAGTTCAACATCCTAATTTCAACCCTGATTGTGCCTAGACTTTGACGTCGCTGACCAACTTTTTTTTGGGTACTTGTCGTTGCACCTTTCTCACTATCATCATCAAGCACTTTACCAGCGATATTCACCTCTCCCTCACTGTTATCATTTTCGTTCCTCATTACATAACACTGCAAGAACAATATTTTTTCTCAAAATATTTACTAAAAACAAGTATGATAGGATAAAAATTTTACTATAGCTCCAGTAGTATATATCCCTCTCCCCCCGCATCCCATATGCAATGCATTTGAGATCATGGCTAGACATAGCCTACAGAATGTTTTTGCTGTTTTGTCTAATTGGCAATAGAGAAACGTGGTGGACAAAGTAGGTAAGGACAATTCTAGACAAGAGAAGGTGCTAAGTTAGCTTCTTAATTAGAAATAAAAATTATTTACAGACCTGCAGCATGTAAATAATTACTGGATGTTGTTTCAATAAAAATATTAAACCTAATGAAATGTAAAAAATTTCTAAATGTATTTATAAAGACCAAAATACTTTTGTAAAGCTTCAGTGTAATATGACTTTTTGTTGCTGATCTTCTTGTACAATTGTTATTCTAGGTTAATGCAGATGTACAATTCGATCCTTTTCTCCAATATATATATACACAATATACTTTTGCACCTTAGTGCATAAAAGGAGGGGGTACTTAGTACCCAACCAAACCCTTTGTTCTTTCCGAATTTCATCAGCCTTTCAAAATGAAGACCTAACAGCCTGTCCTATAAACAAAAAAAAAAAAAAAACTTTTGCCACTTTATGTCCCATATATACAGCCCTATATATATATATATATATTGCTGAATAATGGATGGACGGTATACTTATCTTTGAGACTACCCCATAACTCACAGTTTATCAAGCATAACAAGCATACCTCAGAGATGACTTCATTAACCAGTTGTTTTGAAAGATTATGACACAAACATTACCAAACAATAAATAAAATGAAACGGAAAAAAAAAAAAAATTGAACCTTTTCTCTCCCCTTCGATTTTTCACAACCTGCATTCAATCGGGAAAATAAGAAATTATAGACAGTTAAGTGGAAAGAAAGTAAATGAAGACAAATTATCACTACCCAAAACCCTTTAAACTTAACAAAGATTGAATATTTTTCTCAGAGGAAGAAGAAACGGAGTTCGCACTGTGGAAGGAGGCTTTTCGCGTGCGGGGAAGAAGAAAAAAGAAGAGGAAGAAGGAATGAATTTTTTATTTTATTTTATTTTTATTTTTTAAAATTTTTGTAAAGATAAATTTACCCTTGAATGTTGTGGTCAAAGGTTTGTTGACTACCCAGAATTTCAAATTTTATAAAGAAGGGACCAAATTAATACACCTGATCGAAATTTTTTAGGGACCTACTAACCAAAAAAAAAAAAAAAAAAAGAAAAGGGACCAACCACATCAAAGACATAAACATTGGAGACCAAATCCACCAATCTTCCTAATGAATAAGTTAAGTTTTAACGCAAATAAGAGACTGAGAGACGTATGTGCGATATAAAAATTATATAAATTAAGTTACAGTTTATATTGCATGTAGCAAATGTAATATGTCATATGTAATTATTTTTTCTTTTATATGTTAAATTTTATATATATATATATATTTTTATAATTTTATAATTTTTCTTGCTTTGAGAATTGGATCAGCTATTAAATTAATCAAATTGAATTTCGAATTTATTTTTTAAAACATGATAAAATATTTTAAAATATATTTTAAAATTTTTTTTTCTTTTATAATTGAAGATAAATTTACTTTATTAAAATTTTAATAGTGGTACATTTAACTAATATTTGATTGTACAAAAAAGTACAAGTAAGATAGGTTTTAAGTATAGTTTTTATACTTGTTTAAATTAAAAATTTAATGTTAGAGTTTTACTCTTAAAATTAGGATTTAACAATTAAAATTTGGGATTTAGATTTAAAATATAAAATTGCATATAAGTTCATTCAAAGCACATAAAATGTAAGCATCTTGAAAGTATATAAATCCTCTAAATTCATTGGAAGTACATAAATTGTAAGTTCATTGAAAATATATAAACAATATAATATTTATGGGAAGAAAAACTAAAAATAGTGTTAGTATAGTTTGCATCTACCATATTTCTAGTGTACTATAGACTCATTTCTTATTTCATTGATGGATTGTCTTACTAGGGTATCAATCCATACAAGAGCATTTGCAATTGATATATGTCACTTACTATATTTAGGTTAGTAAATGCATTTATTTTTCAAAAGATAGTCCAATATACTTTGCAAGTAAACTATCTTTTGAACTTCAAATTCATATAACTTTCTAAGGTGATCAAGATATTATAAAGTATTCAATGCTATATTATTACCAAGTTTTTTTTTTCCCCTCCTTCTAATATTGGTAATACTTATTCATCAAAATAATAATCGAGAAATCGTGTCACATAAAGATATCCCTCTAATTAATAAGTTTAACATACACGATGATATTAGGACAATTAAACCAAGTATATGTGTGTGTGTGTATATATATATATATATTCAACCTTCTTTGAGGACCATCTTTGTATATTGTGGTGAAGCAATAAGAATATATATTGTACATCCAAAAATTTTAAGATGAAAAATATTTGGCTTCTAACCATGAACTAATTATAATAGAGAGAATTTATAATATTTATTAGTCTGATGCGCATAAGAAATTTTGTTCTTATAAGAAAAGGTCTAACTATTAATTGAAGTCATTTAATAAATCGTTTAGCTAACCTATTTTGTGTATGAACATAAGTAACAAGATTATGTCAATTGACTTATAATAGTCATAACTAGGATAACCTAAATGTATTGTACTCGTAGTCTTATTATTTGAGTAAGCAATTTCGTAAATGTTATGTTGCAAGTTGATAATAAACATATATGTGACAATCTATTATATGCGTCTATTTAGAACTATAAAATATTGAAATGATCCATATATATCACACTGAATTATTTCCAGAAATGATGGGATTCAAATTAAACTGTAGTTGGTAATTACCTAATAACTAATTTGTCTTGAGAACAAGCATAACATGAAATTATTTAAATTGAAAATTCATCAAGATGCCCTAACCGATCATGCCAAATAGTAAAAGTTCTTAAATCAATAAACTTCTGATTTATTTGTGTCATTATTTTAGTGAGATTGGAGGCATACTAACATTAGGTGTGAAGGTAGAAGAGATTGGTGGCACATTATTGAGTTCTACTCTAACACTATATATTTTTATTTTTTCTTCTTGCAAACATTATATTATTTATGCATTTTCAATCAACTTACAATTTATGTACTTTCAATGAAGTTAGAGTTTATGTATTTTGAATGAACTTATGTGCAATTTTATATTTTAAATCTAAATCTCAAATTTTAATCATAAAACCTAATTTTAAACGTAAAGCTCTAGTGTTGAATTTTTAATTCAAACAATAAATAAGTATAAAGACTATACTCAAAACCTATCTTACATGTACCTTTTTATAATCAACTATTAGTTCAAATTTATCATTATTAAAATTTTAACAAAGTAAATTTATCTTCAATTATAAAAGAAAAGAAAATATCAATTAAAAATGTATTTTAACTTTAAGTATTTTATCATATTATAAAAAATAAATGCAAAATTTAATCCGTTGATTAGTTTAATGGCCGATCAATCTAGTTCTCAAAATTGAGAGAGGCGGGCAGAGTTTAAGTAGAAGTATCCTAACCATATCCATCAGCTATAGCTTTTGAGAGAGTTGGTATTAGAGCCAGAGACGAGGGTTTGAATTCTGGGAAAGACCTAGGTTCAAATCACGCATCATGCGGAGTGTGGTGGGCGGGCAAAGCTTAAGTAGAAGTATCCCATTAGCTATAGCTTTTGGAAGAGTAGGCGGGTAGAGCTTATGTAGAAGTATCATGGTCATATCCATTAGCTATAGCTTTTGGGAGAGGAGGCAGGTAGAACTTAAGTAGAAGTATCATGGTCATATCCATCAACTATAACTTTTGGGAGAGTTGGTATCAGAGCCAAACTTAAGTCTCTCTGCCTTGTAAGACGAGGGAATCCTGGTTCAACTCACGTGCCATGCGGAGCATGGTGAGTAAATAGAGCTTAAGTAAAAATATCTTGGTCATATTCATCAGTTATAACTTTTGAGAGATATTAAAAATTTGTGAAAAATATAAAAAAAATTTAACATACAAAAGAAAAAATAATTACACGAATAAAATGAAGAAAAAGTGGGTTGGGAATCTTACAACTTAGCTTTGCATTATACTTACAATTTGCGATGTAAATTTTTATATCATATCTTTCATACACACTAAAAAAATCATTTTCACACAAATTTTAAAACTTAACCTATTCATTGAATCATAAAAAAAAAAAAAAAAGGACCATTTTGATCAAAAACCTTAATATTTGGGATTTGGAGATGGATAAAGTTCCACCTTTATGGGTAAGCAGTTCCAACTGAATATGCTTTGAATCTCGTTAGCTTTCCTCCTTTCATGGTTACCAAGAGGTACGTCAAATGCATACCAGCTGTGATGAGGATGGAATGGTAAAAGAAACATTGATAATAAGTCGAATTTAAGCCTTCTCACTTAGTAAATCATGTGTAAAAAATAAAGAGGATTACGCCAATTGAGCTGTTATATTGTTCTTATCCGCATTGGTTTTTTAAGTTTTTTAAAGTCTAATAGAAGAATGTCATTTCTCAAATGACTTTCTTTCTGAGTTTCTTTTTTTTTTTTAATTTGTAATTCTCCAATTTTGTTCTATAACTATTTTATTTTTTAATTTAAATTATATATTATATTTTTATTTTTATGGTATTAAATCCTACAACTATTTATGATTGTTTTGCTGGTTTCAAATTAATTTTTTTAAATAATTTGCCTGTTATGGCTATGTGTTGATCACGTAATTATATAATTACAAGAGTTATTATATTTAAAATACGTTTAAAAAATTAATCACATGATGAATACATGACCAAAATGATAGAAAAAAAGTTAGTTAGCACAAGTAATCATAAATAATTATAATAATTAGTATTATAAAAATAAAAATATAAAATGTAGTTTAAGAACGTAAAATAATTACATGACGAAAGGTTATTATAATTTTTTATTTTATTTTATTTTAATTTATCATTGTGACTCTGGGCAACAGTGGGGTTTGTTTATAAAACCCTAGCACTGAGTGAGTGATTTTCAATTAATTTCTTTGTCATGGATAAGCATCAAACTTATATGCCAACTTGGGACCAAGATTTCAATCTAATTAAAGGTGGATCTTGCCCAACTGTAAAGGCAAGCAGCAAGCAGCTTTAAAAGCTAAATCTTAGTCTCCACCAAGTAATTCGGATCCCTAATCCTATATTATTATATGATAATATATATATATATATATAAGGTAGAGAGGATCTTTGCAGTATTATTTCACAGTAGTAGGGGATTTCAAACTTGAGATTTTGTAAATATATCCATATGGATTTTCTCTGGTTTTGCGTTCATAGATTTCTTTGTACACCATGTGTGTATATAAATTACAAATATTATATTGCTATTCATATGTATATTATAAGTCCTAACATATATATAATATAAATTTTTAAACGTATAATCTGCTAATTATTTTTGCAAGTTTCTATATATATATATATGCTAAAAAGTGTTTTGTTGCAAGTAGGTAAATATTCTAGAAATGCTACTCGAAGTTATGAGTTTGTAATTAAGATTTTTTTTTTCTTTTTTCAAGTAAGAATTAAATTCACATGATAGATTAAATTTGAATTAATTGAAACAATAACTTCAAATATTAGATGATATAATATTGGTGGGATAAAATAATTTTCTTAATGGCTATGAATCTGTTCTTGATTTGTTAAAAGAAAAAAGACAGAAATTTATAAAAATTAAAAAAAAAAAAAACGTAAAGTGTCTTAAATATTCCTGAAATAATAATAATAATAATTAAAGAAAATAAACAAGAGATTAATAATTTAGGATATAAATATATAAGGACTGTTGAGAATTTAGACACTATCAAATTCCCTCCCAAAATCTATGCAGAAAATATTGGAAACAGAGAAGATAATACCACAAGTATTTAACGTGGAAAATTCCCCAAACAGGAGTAAAACTACCAGGGCAACCAAGATCAAGAAGAAAAATCTACTATGTGAAAAAACTATTACAATCACACAAATTTTCTCCTTAGACCTACAACCCTCGGCACCCACAAAGTTCTTACAAGTAAAAACTATAACTCTCACCCAATGAGAATTTTAACTAGAGCTAAAAGTAATTATTAAAACTTCTAACTGATGTACATAATCAAGGAGTTCAACCCTTCGTATATAGAGAGTAAGCTCCTCCTTTATTCTTAAACCTATGTGGAATAGGAAAAGGAGCAACTCCCAACAAGAATAATAAGATTATACGTACATATTCTTTGAAAAATCTTGTAAATTTATATTAAAATTAATATTTACTTATAGATTATATACCATTTATAATATATATATAGGGATCAAGAAATAATGTGAAAGAAATTAATTTAAGGCCTAAAAGTGATACAAAAATCAAGATCAGTAAATATAAAACAATACTACTAATAAACCCTAAAAGTGATCAATTTGGTAGAATGCATGCATCCGTACTATAACTTCCATGTGTGTCTTAGAAGGAAGAGAGAGAGAGAGAGAGAGAGTAATATGTATATATATATATATATATATATATATATATAAATGTCCCATAGGGTGAAGGACAAAGGTCAAGTAACCGATGGAATGCAATAAAAAATGCATCCCATGATGAATAATTTTTAAGTCCAATAATACTTTTAATCCAGGGGACGTATTTAGGAGATATATAATAGGCCTTCAAGAATCGGAAGAGTTCACAGAACATTCAAAACACAATCTTCCCCAAAATCCCACAAGATTTGGTTAATGTCATATTGCATTTTACAACAAATTCTTAATTATTGGACCGCCTCTTAATCTTTCTTTCTTTCCCTCTTTCTCTCTCCTAAACTATATGCATGTATGTATGTATTACATAATTAAGCAATTAAATCCAAGCAAGTTCTTCAAAAAGCAACACCACCTTCCTAGCGGGGGGGGGGGGGGGGGGGGGGGGGGGGGGGGGGGGGGGGGGGGGGGGGGGGGGGGGGGGGGGGGGGGGGGGG
>JAXGGT010044311.1:0-11665 GCA_035583425.1 Marsdenia floribunda
GTCTAAAAATCTCAAACATCAAATCGAAGCCTAAAAGATTTAAGAAGTTCACTTACCTTACTAAAGATTGTCGATTGGGTTCTCCTCGATTGTTCCCGATAATTGCCTGTCTCTTAGAAAAGATGTAGCGTAAGCCCTCTCTAAAAAAACTCTAATAATGAAATAGTTAAACCCTAGTATATGCTAAATACCTATCACTTTAAAAAAAAAATGTGACTTTCCAAATTTGCCCTCACTAAATGGGCTGGGTCTTACAATTTCTGCCAAAAGAGATACATTTTTTTTTCACAGTTAAATAAAAAATGGTCGACCGTTTTTTGTATGTTGAATACATTCTTCAATTCTGCACTCCTGTTTTCGTCAATATTCACTGTATATATATAGTGTGTTCTCAATTTCATTAATGTATAATTTTCTATGTACAGGATGTAGAACCACGGTTACAGCAGTGGCCCTGGAAACTCACACGATAGTTCATCATCTTCAGACGATGATGACATGTTCAATGTTGGAGCTATGATGATGATGTCAGAGAACTTTTGCAGATCTAAACTTCCACGTAATATATGTTACACATCTATTCTTCAAGGATGAATGTGGGTGTAGGAGCTACTGAACGGGCATCGAACTAGAATATATCAGTGTCTGGGAATGAAAGCATCGACCTTCCAAAAGCTGTGCAACCTGCTTGTACAAAGTAGGCTATGGAAGGAGTGACAACAACAGAGGATTGATGTTGTAGAGAGTTTAGCTATTTTCTTGCACTATGTACATCGAAGAATGAGGCATTGGGATTTAGCTGAAAGGTTTCAGCATTCAACCGAATCAACCAACCGTCATATTAAAATTATGGCAAGGACGTTTGTGAAGTTGGCTCCGACTGTCATAACCCCGCCAAATTGGGAAGTCACACATCCAAAGATCGAAGGAGACCCCCGTTTCAATCCATCGTTCAAAGTTATATAATTTTAATGTTCAGTTACCCCGTACATATTCTATTATGCAAAATGTCTGTTGTTTGTCTTCTTATATTCCTATTTATATGCTATTGTAGGGATGTGTTGGAGCAGTGGATGAGACAACCATTTCTGCTTGGGTTCCTGGTGAGACGCATGAAGTGTTAGATTGCGAAAGCATGTCATTTGTCAGAACATAATGGCTGCAGTTGATCATGACATGAAATTCACGTTCGTTCATACTGGCTGGGAGGGAAGTGCACACGACGGAAGAGTATTTGCCGATGCCGTCACAAACCAACGACATGCTTTTGACTATCCCCCGCATGGTTTGTACTACACCATGGAAATTATTATGCGTATTTCATTATAGTTGCCTGACTGATTTTCATTTTTATTTTCATCTTGTTCCTTTTTGGGTGTTTCAGGTAAGTATTATTTAGTTGATGCCGGTTATGCAAATCAACTCGGCTTCCTCACCCCTTACAAAGGCGAAAGATATCATAGAAGTCAGTTTTGCCAACGCACAATAGGTTTCAGAGGGCAAGAATTATTCGATTACAGGCATTCTTCTTTACGAAACATGGTTGAGCGCACTTTCGGTGTGTACAAAAAATGCTTTCCCTTACTCAGAAGTTGCATGACACCGTATAAGCTGCCCCGACAATGCAACATGATAATCGCGTGTGCTGTAATACATAATTTCATTCATGCTAACGATAGCAAGGATGATATCTTCGACGAGTTTAATGGTGATGATGCAACAACAGGTTTCAGAGGGCAAGAATTATTCGATTACAGGCATTCTTCTTTATGAAACATGGTTGAGCGCACTTTCGGTGTGTACAAAAAATGCTTTCCCTTACTCAGAAGTTGCATGACACCGTATAAGCTGCCCCGACAATGCAACATGATAATCGCGTGTGCTGTAATACATAATTTCATTCATGCTAACGATAGCAAGGATGATATCTTTGACGAGTTTAATGGTGATGATGCAACAATTTCTACGAGTGTTCATGATACAAAGGCAATCCAAGATGACGATTCTATATTTAATGGGCCAGATGAATTACGTGCCTGGTCAAAGTTCTGGGATTCCATAGCAAGTGGAATGTGGGAAAGCTACACGGTACATCAAAGCCAATAAATCATTAGAACAGATGTTTTCGAGTAACGATATTTTTATTATGTATGTTGTGTATCTTCTATGAACGACTGTGACGAACATTACTATTTTCGGTACTTCCATGCCTAGTTTACCAGTCTGTAATGAAAGATGCATATATATATAGATATATCTATCGTCTTTGTCTAAAAAGGATTTCGATTCCTCCATTGTTGGTATCCCATTCTAAAATTTTATGCTCCACATATATATATATATATATATATATATGTATAGATCTGATGACCACTTAACCCATATTATACACTAAATAATTTTGGAAATAGTAATATGTTTAATTAGTCAACTACTTAAAACTTGTTACATGGATATGTATATATATACTTACCAAAAAAAAAAAAAAAGAAACATGTATATGTATGTATTTATTGAGTCATGCAACCGGTTTTCATATTAAATCTTATCAAGAAAGTAAATGATATAAAAAAAATTTGTCATATGTTCATTAGGGGGGAACTTCGTCCATATTTAGTTAGTGTGTATATATATTCTGTGGCCATGTTTACCCCTTGAAAAAAACATTTGTTTTTTCTATAAATAAATCATATAAGAAATGCTCATATGTTCATTAAGGGAAAATTCTTTCATATTGTCATGTATATATATATATATATTATTTGTGTATGTTTACCCCTTAACACCATTTTTTTTATCCCATATTGGCATCGGAGATGGTAATCATTTCCTGAATAACAAACTCTACTAATCCCATATACATGTCTATATATATATATATATATATATATAGTCAGGTGAATATTTTTGAAGTATTATTATTATTCGCCCCGCCCCCCAGTAAAGGTGACAATTTACTTGTGGTCTACTTACCATGTCCGGGTGTAGTTATGGTCAATTCGATAGTAATAGATTCATATAGCCCACTCTATTTCTGCACTGAAAATATATGTCTAGGTTACATTAAAATTATCACAAAAAAAAAAAAACAAAAAAAATGAATGTTTCATTATTTCCGTTGTTCTTCTACGTCATACAACATAATGCGCGGTACAGTAGAAACCCGTCAAATATTCTACACTCAAACTGGAAAGGTACCGGCCAGATTTAGGGTTCAGGAATTGCAGTCGTATCCCAATATAGAAGGTCAGATGGTAAGAGGTGACATTCGGTGGTTATTATGAACTCAGTTTTCAGAATTGGTGACTGTTCGGCTACCCCGTTCTAGTCATAACTATTATGCAATTTTCGAGAGTCTTGATAACCCCTACACACGAAAGGTCATCTGTATCCTTTTAATGGCAAGGGTTTGGGATTCAGAGGGTACACCATTTCTAACTTCAGCAGTACATCCAAATTGCAATACACAAAAACCATTTTTGTTCGAACATAACTGATTGACACTGATAACGGCAAGAACCAAACACGTCCCAATCCGTAGGGAGCCTACCAGAAGCCAGCCACATAGGGCAGCAAGATCCATTGGCAGGGAATCCCCTGTCAGATTACCTGGGTTTCGTAGGCGCAACGTATTTGGGACCCATATTCCCACACAGCCACATTCTCCCACTACACCGGTTCCTACGGATGATGATCTCAGGCAACTTTTGCCAGGCCTAGGCATGGAAAACGTCCCGTCGCTTCATGTTCCTGCTCGTGATCGACATTTGTTCATATGCAAAAAGTTCGAGCAAGAATGGAAAACCTTATATGCAGCAAAATCGATAGTGTATGGAAAGCCTCCTGTTATGGAAGAACTATCTAGATTGGAAGGCTTTGGACCCATGATCCGAACTCAGCGATGGGATCATCTTGGGGAGCAATGCACTGAAGTCTGTCCAAAACTGGTTCGACTGTTTTACTGCAATGGCTTTGCACTTGAGGGTGAGAACAGAGAATTGGTGATCCCATCAATGGTGAAAGGGGTACCAATTCTTGTCGCTGTTGGTCACGTGAACAGACTATTCGGAATGTGTGAGACAGGCTACAGATTGTCTGAGTATTTAGACTTGACTTCTGTGGAAAAGGAGGCTATGCGAGACCAGGTATGTCATATGCTTTGCACATCTACGAGGCTGGACACCAATTCATTAACAGTTACTGCCCGTGCACTTGGAGGGGTCATCGTAGGCTTCATTCAGGGGCGAAATCAGAAGGCATTGGCAGTCACGAACTTTCTGTTAATATACAAATGCATGACATTGCAGCAGATTAATTTCGGTGATGTGTTTATCCGAAACATATATCTGGGATTAAGACAGAAATAGCGGGTGCTGCCGCACGGTAGACTAATTGCTCGAATGCTGCAGCTGTTAGGTGTTGACTTCAGTAGGGAAACCACTAAGCAAGTGAAGCTAGGCTATAGGATGCATAACGTTGTTTCCGTCAGAGCAAGGAGGGCAAGGGAGTCAGAACGTGACTCCTATGAAGGCAACATTGACCCGGATGACATGGAAGACATTCAACCCGTTAATTTAGTTCGTCGAGTTAAAAATTCAGATATTCTGAAAATGGTTTATGAAATGTACGATGCATTTCTAAAGGAACGTATGCAGCAAAGGAGACATCGAATGGCAATGGAACAGTGGAAGGCGGGGGTTGATTTATTTTTGACCGATTTGTCATATTCGCTAAACCTAGCATCAAAAGATGCAGACATGGAAGCCCCTGCACATACATCAACTGATAGCAAAGATGATATAATATTTGAAAATCGTCCTGAAAATGTTTCGAAGGAGAATGAGGGTGAAGGTGGGGAACAAGAAGATGGAAGTGTTCTGCCCTCTGAGGAAACAGAAAACAATGAAAATTCCCAGTCGACTGGAAATGTGGGAAACGGTGACAGGGAAAGGGTGGTAGAGGATGAGGTACAACCTCAACCCGATTTGGATGTGGAAGCATCTAAGAGTCAAAGTGTTAGTGATAAGGCAGATATAAGCAACACATCGGAGGAGAAATCCGATGGTGAGGACACAAGCACCGAGGGAAATGGAAGCAGTGAAGAAAATGGAGGCATTGGGGAGGATGTTCAGATAAAGAACAGTCAGAAAATGGACACCGAGTCCGAGGGGAGCGAGGATGTTGAATCTGAACCAAATGAGCTGCATGATGAGAGTGATATTGCATCAGATACTGACAGTGAGGGTAACAAGACAGACAGAAGTGATAGTACCCCCGTGCAAGGTCCAGACATGAGTGAACACAGTTCAGACCCTGATTGACAAGGTGAAATGGAAGGGGACAGTAGCACTGATAATGCAGATGGCTTGCAAGAGGAAGAGGAAAGTAAACCCGATAACATGAGTGCGGATGACAATGAACTGGATGACGTCGAATTGGGTACTCAAGATGTCAGTGGTAATGATTACTATGTTGCTCGGATTCCATAGAACCAGTTGAGGACGCCAACAATGACACAACCGACATCATCAAGACATCCAAGAAACAAACTTAGAGCTGAAGCAGGTATTTCTTGGTCGACTGTTTTGTAAGCTTTGTGTATATGTATGTTATGAGGGATGATTGATGTCCATATGTGATTCCACTCAGGAACTAGCAAGAAGTTGCGACACAGTCACGGAAGAAAAACCACAGACACTTTTGAACACAATGTTGCACCTGCAGGCTCCACCATGGGAATATTACAAGGTACACACAATTTCAAATTGAGATAATATATGGATTCAGATATGAATGACACTTTACTGCTAATGTTCTGTCATTCGTGCAAATATTCTGAAGAACGCAAGTCCAAAATTGAAGTATGTTCGGAAGAAATGTCGAGGTACTGCTCTACAACCCGTACCATTACTAGTTTTGGAAACTGTACAGCGTGCATCTGTAGGTTGGTTAGTTATTCAAGCTTCTGTCTTCTAGTCACAGAGTATAACGTATAATTTTCGTATAACTATTCTGTGTAAGCATATTGTAGGTGTGATGTATGTGTCATGGTTATTTCAGGCACAAGTTTTGGGCCACAAACCGTCGGTGAACCTGTTCGTAAAAAGAAGCGGACAACTTTTGACATGCATCATGAAGCAGCATTGGGAGTCAGTAGCAGAAGTGGGGAACAACGTGGGCAGAAGACAAAATAGTCGACCAAAAAGAACAAACAGCATAAGAAGTCAAGGAAATAGGAAGTAAATCTTTTTTATTTAGATTCTACTTAAACTGTCAAGGTTGTAGCAGTTTTTTTTGTAACTATTTTGATTGTTTCTAAATTTTGAAACCTCATGAGCGTGTGTACTAGGGGCTTTGTTTATTGGCCAGTTCGTTCATAGTATTATGGTACTGTTATATTTATGTGACTTGGTGCATGGTATGGTTTTTGAAGTGTTTTGTTGATGGATTCACTGTTGAACTGTTATATATATATGCTTTGAAATGCATTCCTTTCAGCATTCACAATTTTTTCCACATTAAAACGTGTAATAGAAGAACATAATGGAGAAGTTCAAAATTGATATAAATTACATGGGAGTACAAAAACGAATAAAGAAATAAATTAACAAATTGATATATGTAATACATGGGGACATATACGTCGTAGATACGTACTATGAGTGTGTAATGAAATGGTAAAATCTGTGTAAAACAACTCACTTTGGAGAATATTGACGATTATTATTGCATTTTTATTTATTTGTTACAATAACAAATCATGAATGCATTTTTGGCACCTTTTTTTTTTTTTTTTTTTTACTAAAAACAGTTTAAGCAATTCCCAACTGCTTAATTTCCAATTTTCATTAGTTGTTATGAGGACAAATTATTACAAAGGACATATTTTCAAACCAGGTACGAGATGATATTGGCAATTTCATAAATTAATCCAACAAAGAATAGAAGGAAAGTTGGAATTTAGGGATATCAATTGCTTCAGAAAAGATAAAAATAATGGACATATGTACACAGATGTATGTATGTGTTGTAAAGAAAAGTTTTTTAAAGGGTTTTGGCCATACATATGGCAAAGTAGTCAATGGCATTCACTTCATGCCAACTAAACAGATAATATTTATATCACATAGCAGTAGTTGCAGTACAACTACGGTGATGAAAATCAACTTTGCAACATGCATTTTCAGATATGGCAGTGGAAAATCTATTCACATCAATCAAGGGTTTTGGGGATACGAAATGAAAGAAAATAAATGCCAAGAAAGCAAGTAACCCCCTCCCATTTTCTGTCAAACGCATTTAAAATAGCATTGCGCATATACTTCCAATACCGACCATGGGCTAAAGTTCATCGACTGTACTTTCTGGCTACTAATCCCGGATTATTTCAGGAACTCAGCAAAAACAGGTGATCGGTGTGAGAATAGGTCGAATAAAACACATCCTCAGAAAACTCCCAACTCTGCCAAAACCTACTCGGGTGCTGCATAGTCAAGCAGGTTCAAGATGTGATCGACGAACGCAACCAAAAGATGCAACGAGATCAGAAAGAGAAACGCCGATCCAAATTCCAGATTCAGACGAAGGTAGTCCAATAAGTTCCGATTCCGACATGGCTGATGAAGCAGTAGATGGGATATTGAGGAAAATGCTCCCGGAGATGGGAATGAAGCCCGTACGTGCTTTGAATCAACCGGCCAGTGATCCAGCTCTTTTCATCTGCAAGAAATTTCAGACAGACTGGAAGAGAGTGGTCGAGGAAAACAATTGCATTTGGGAAACAACTACGGTTGGAGGAATTGAAACAACTAGAGGGTTTCGAAGCAATGCTCAAACATTAAAAATGGGATATTCTTGCTGGCCATTGCACACAAGTATGCCCGAGATTGGTGAGATTGTTCTACTACAATGCATTTTTTAAAGAGACTGATGGGGGGAATGTAGCTGTGTATTCAATGGTGAAGGGGGTTAAATTGGTGTTAACATATGAAAAAGTGTAAAGATTATTTAGTATGCATACGGGTGGTTACAAGCATTGTGAGTATCGGTCAATGAGTTGTTTGGGTAAGAGGGTACTCAGGACCGAGATATCTTGTATGCTCTGTGGTGGCAGTATTTTAGATGTCAATCCTTAACAATGACTGCCAGAGCATTAGGGGGTATTATTGCATAATTTGTTCAATGTCGTGGCCAAAAACAATTGATTATATATGATTTCATCCTTATTTTCAAATGTATGAAAATGCAAGTTATAGACTGTGGAGATATTTTTGTTCGTAATATTTAGTTAGGAAAGCGGCAACAAGGGAGGGCATTGCCACATGGGGGGTTGTTGACACGAATGATGCAGTTAATGGGAGTTGAAATGGAAGGTGAAAGCATGAAGGCTATTAGAATATGCTACGACATTCACAACATCGAAAGCGTGAGGCATAGGAGAGATAAGGAAACAGAAAGGGATAGCTTCTCTGGAAATGTCCTTGGTAATGATGATATTGAAAGCGGTCAGACAACGAAAGCATCTCGTAGGGTTAAAAATTTTTCCATTGCTCGAATGCTTTCTGATCTTGTAAACCTGATTACGAGAGGAAATGCGAAGGAGAGAAAATTCAGAAAGGGAGTGAATGAGTGGAAGTCTCGGGTGGATGAAAAACTTGATGGGCTGATGAAACGTTCGGGCTGCAACCGACAAGATAGTGCAAGCAACAATAAGAATCAGGATCAGTATGAAAAACAGAATGTTGAATCATCAGTTTCCATTCACTCAGGGCACGTGAATGAGTCAGCCCATGGAGATGCTACATGGGAGAAGGAGGTTGTAGAAGAAGGGAGGAGAGCAATGGCTAGAGGTGCTGATGGTGCTGCCGAAAATCCTGAACATATGGACACTGAAGCAAATGAGGATGAGGCTGTTGAAACTACTAGAAAGGTGGCAACGGACGTCGAAAATGTGATTACAAAAGCTGAGGACCCAAAGAATGTAAAAGAGGAGGTGATTGTTTAGCAATAGAAATGTTAATTTCATCATTTAAATCATTTAAAACACGTTTATATATGTTGTTTGTATTTACTATGTGTAGGGAATTGTGTGGATCGTTCAACTTCATTTCGGTTGCACTATGTACAAAAGAAAAATAGAATGGAGAAGATTCCAGAAAATGCAGGGGAGAGTATTGCTAACTTACGAAGTGAGAGAAGATGGTCGCCGGAAGAGATTGAAGATGTTGAGTTGCAGAGGATAATTGAGCGGGCAGTGAAATTTGGTACTTCCTGAATCACGTGAAGAATGATAAGGCATGTTATGGATTTTGTTAAATGTGGAAGAACATGGTTTTTTAAATATTTTATGTTTAGTTGACACATGGGATATGTTGTTGTGATACTGTGATACTTTTGAAATTGCCTGGTTTTTTAGGGTTTTTTTTTTTTTTTTTGGGTATTTGGTTAAAAGCCTATATTTTGGCAGTGCATGGAGAGAATGTCGAAATCATGTGGCATTGTTGTAAATCATATATGATATTGAAGATGTTATGGGTTAATGTAGGATGGGACCACTACAGGTTATTGCATATCGTCATGAAATGGATATTTTAAGCCTCGTTGGGTATATGACAATATGTTTTATAATGTTTTTATTATCTTTTGAATGGTATTTTTGTGTGGTAATTGTCCTCTTAGGAATATTGCACTGGAGATATTATTTGTTATCATAACGATCATAACGTTGTTTTATCGTATAATGTTGTTGTAAAATTGAGAACATATCAAACGCTCTAAAAGTCTTAATGTCATATATATCTTTTTATTTCATAATGTATGCCGTTATGATTCTGTATAGTGTGTACAATGAAACAGTAATATATAAATGTAAATAACATAGTACTAAAAAAAAAAATAACAATTGTAAATAATAAAATAACGACGAAGTAGATATAAGTTATGTTATTTTAATATGAAATTACTTGTCCACAGGTTATTGGAACAACAAATGAATAATATTTATATAGCCACAAGTTGGAGTTTTTTAATTTGGACGTTATTCAGATTAACAAATATATAAATAGTACCGATGACGTGTTATTAGTGAAGGGTAAGACATTTTTTTTTTTAGTATAAACATAAAATGTATGTTTAATTTACACATATAATTATGAATTAAAAATATTTTTCCTCTTAATGAAAATGAATATCGTGATATTTTGATTTTTATACTCCACCTATTCAACAACAATTTCAGTATATTAAGAAAATCGTGCAGGTCATACCATTTTTGTTAAAAATAAAATTTCTCCCCGTAACTAAGGGGTAATTTGCCGTTAAATGCATTTACATGAAATGAATTGGAATATATATATATATACACACAGAAACACACACAGAGACACACACACACACACATATATATATATATAAGAAGTGAAATACGTGTAGCACTAAGTTGTCCACGTGGACATGTTAAAAAAAAAAAGAAGGAAAAAAAAAAAAAACGAAAAAGTTGTTAAAGTGATGGACCCCACAACAATTTAAACTAACTATATATATTATTAAAATAATATTAAACACTTTTTTTCAAAATAAACATTCTTTTACACACAAAATTATTATACCATATAAATCCTATAATTTTAACCTCCACTTTTTCCAACATAAAACTCAATTTAAAAAAAAAAGGGGATAAGATTCATTCTGAATAATAGTTTATCTCGAATAAGCTATTTTTTTCAAATACAAAGCTTATCCACATATACCCTAAAGAAAAATATTCCAAGACCAACAAAAGTATTAGGAGAAGGAAGCCAGTTTATTATGGTTGCTTAAAAATAATTAAGAGTATATATAGTTTAAAAGTTAAACTATATATAAGAATATTAGAGTTTATTTTTGAACTAAAAATAAACTATATATAAGAAAACTTTGGGGTGTATGTGGATACGCTTTAGATTAGAATTGAGTGAAGATTGTTTGTCTCCAATTAACCAGCACATTTGAACACTATTTTTTTTGAAAAAAAATTTGTCCCCCCAAAAACACATCTATAAAACACACCTATAAAAGGTGTGGGTCTCACCCTATTTAAAAAATATATATCATTAATAAAATCACTCTTACACACATTTTCCAAAATAAACATTCTCTTACACACACAATCATTACATCTATAAAACCTATATATTTAACCCGCACTTTTTCCAACATAAAATTCAATTTAAAAAAAATAGGAGACAACATTCATTTTGAATGATAGTTTGTCTCAAATAAGCCATTTTTTTCTAATACAAAGCTTATCCACATACACCCTTGATCTTTCTTGCCCAATCAGTCCAGCATTATCTTCTCCCAACAGCTCTTGAATCATCTTTTTCTTTTTCCTTTTTTCCTTTTTTCCTTTTCCTTTCCTTTTTTTTTTTTTTTTTTTTTTTTCCTTCTTCTTCTCTTTTGAGACAATCTACAATAGTTTCAAGAACCCAAAAGAGAGAGAAGAAAAAAAAAAAAAAAAGGTTAGTCCTTTAATTTTAAAACGCTACAAAGAGGTGTTGCATTTATCATCACCATGCAAAGATCAATGAAAAACAAGATATATATATATATATGATATATGATATATTGGCTTTGGCTTACCCCAAAGATTATATAGGAATATATAAGAAAGAACTGAGAAAGGAAG
>JAXGGT010044320.1:0-11664 GCA_035583425.1 Marsdenia floribunda
AAAAACATAATTGCTCTCCACATTTAGGACAGCTTTTATTTATATAATACATGTATATATATATATATACCAAACAGCCACCTGAAAACCACATAATTTGTGGACAAGACTTTTTTTTTTTTTTTGTGAAAATTTGAGATATTTTTATTTCAGTCGTGTCTTGAATTCTTAATTTCTCATATCATAAATAAAGTTACTATCAACTGAGTTATGCTTTTTGACAATTTATGGACAAGACTTGCTAACGAATAACAGTTTTTTTTTTTTTTTTTTTTTTTTTTTTAAATTTTAAAATTAATAAGAGTTGTTAATAATATAAAATACTTAAATAATATGTATAGATAAGATATTGTAAATTTATATAATATTTATCTTGTAGTACTTTTCTAATTAGAATAGAATTCTTTTATAACACAATAGACACTATTCGATTTTGTGAGTTGCTATGCCTCATTATATCAAAAAGAGATATTTCGAGTTGATAGTGAGTAATTAAATCTATATTTATATTTCATGTTACATCCTTATATACTTAAATATGTTGGACAAAATATCACACCTATAGATACTATTTTATGTTAGGTACCCATAGTTAACTATTTAACACTATCCATAATTATTGTACCAATTGAGATATCATGAGTTAACAATGAATAACTAAATTCATACTTATATTTCATATCATATCCTTCCGTACTTAATTATTATTGTTACAATAATAATAATAATAAGCTCGATCGAATATTGTTGGAGCCTATGATCCTTTTCTTTTTTGTGTTTGTTGTTCGAAGATGGAGGGAAGGCCAGAAGGTAGGGGTGGGTTGGAAAAAGGGAAAATTTTTAATTTTCATTCTTTAGAGCAATTAGTCAACTACTATTGACTTGACTTGGAGTATAGATAAATTCTGACCAAAAGGACCATACATAAAAAAAAAATGAAAAAAAAAAGTTGAGGACCCTCAAATTTTTTTTAAAAAAAGTTTGGAACTAAACTTGCCAATTTTTCTTTATTTAGTAGTACTCTTCTTAGAATAAGATTCTTCTTGAAATAGAATTACTTATTCTATTTAAAAATAATTTGTATATATTTTCTCTAGCATTAGATATGAATACAATTAAAATTCATAAAACTAGAAATATTTAATTACATGGCATCAGAGCTTGGTGAAAACTATTAATCGACCTCTTTATAACCCTTATTCTTCAACATTCGTATTTGAAAAACAAATGAAACAACAAAAATCTCTTATTCAAGCAAGAATAAATAATATTGTAAGAATATCATAAATTAGGCAAATGAGAAAATTATTTCTTAATTTAATTCATAAAATATTTATGATGTTCATTTAAATATCTATTGTATAAATAAATAAATTTAAATATGTAAAATAATAAATATATTAGATTCATCTAAATATTCATAGTATTTAATAAATTTATATATGAGATACATTCAATGTTTGCCAAGAAGAATAAATGTTATTCTTTGAACTCCTCATTTCTTAGATCTTGTAAATAGTAGCTCGCTATTCTAGTTCAAGGATAATCTTTTTGCAAGAAAATCTACTAACTATAAAACTCTTTATTTCGAACCATTCTTTGAAAAATTTTATACAAACTTATACTCTGTTCATCTCTGTTTTTCTTTAGAGTATTCAAAGTATTGTTCAAGTTTGTTGGGAAAAATAACTTTGTACTAACTATTTTATCGTATCAGTTGTATCTTGAGAAATAGATGCCAATTGAACCTCGAGCACATTCATTGGAGGGGCGTTTCTATTTTAAAGAAATTGTGTCCAATACAAGCCTTGTATAGTTGTCTTCTTCTTTCTTCTATATAATAATATTAATTTTTTATTGTTATTATTGTTATTTATCATTAAATAATAATATTATAATATTTACATTTATTTGTGTCTTGTTATAGTGAATTCTTGTTACTTGCTCTCTTATTTTTCCTAAAGTCTTAAAACATATTTTGTGAGTATTCACAATGGCAACTACAAAGAATGTTGCCAATGTGGCTGTCGAAAACAACCTTAATGGTTCGGGCTTAGAGGCTACTATCTTGTCATTGCCTACTTTGGTAATGCACCTATGGCCTCTACCAACCATAATTAGAAGCCGAAAAAGTTTAATGGTTTAAACTTTAAAAGTTGGTAGCAAAAGATGTTCTACTTGACTACCTTGAATATATCTTGCAAGGTATTTGAATGAGGACATGCCAATCTTGGTTGAGGGAGTAACAAATGTGCTTGGAAGCCCTCTAATTACTTGTGCATGAATTGCATTATGAAAAAACCTACATGATTTATTGCATAATGTTTACAGTCCATTTAAAATAGCTAAGACATTGTGGGAATCTTTTGATAGAAAATACAAGACAGAGGACATTGACGGAAAGAAATTTATTGTTGATTGATTCTTTGATTTTGTGATGGTAGATTCTAAAAGTGTAACTAGTCAAGTACAAGAAATTCAAGTTATCTTGCATGAGATTCAAGCTGAAGGAATAACACTTAGTGAAACCTTCCAAGTAGCTGCAATCATTAAGAAACTACCTTCAGCGTGAAGGATTTTAAGAATGACCTTAAGCACATGTACTTACAGTCATTCTTAAAATATAGCTAAATTATGTATTAAAATTCAAATTTAGATGTACAATAATAGAAGCGTTCCTATAGACAATGTTTAGCACTATGTGACGAAAAGTTTTGCAAACAATATGTTGCTAAAACCTATATTTGTTGAAGCGACAAGTGGATGGAGATGAACATGGAAGAACTTATTGTTCAACTTCAAATAGAGGAAGACAACAGAGGCTTTGAGCACAATGCATATCTATTCCTATCGTTGCTAAGGTAAATGTCATGGAGCATAGGTAAAGGAAAAAGGACACAAAAGGCCAAGCCGAGCTTTGGAGCAAAAGGAGGAGTCATGAAGATAGAGTATAAGTTCTAATGGAAATGCTATAGTTATGGCAAGATGGTTCACAAGTTAGTTGATTGTAGACACTAAAAGAATAAGAAGAATCACGAGACAAACATGATAGATGACATCTCTCAAGATATTATAAGATATTAATCTTGTTGTAGTAGTTTCCGAAGTGAACTTGGTTAGATCAAATTTAAAGGAGTGGTGGATTGACAATGGTGCTACTAGGAATATTTGCCCTAATATAGACTTCTTTTCTACTTTTGAACCAAGTGAAGGAGAGAAGATGTACATGGGAAACTCGTCTTATTCTTCTATTGAAAGTCAAGGGAAGATGTTGCTAAAGATGACTTTTGGAAAGACAATAACCTTGAATGATGTGCTATATGTTCAAGAAATTTTAAAAAATATTGTGTCTAGATCACTATTGAATAAGCATGAATTTCTCATGGTGTTCGAATAAGATAAAGTTAATTTATCCAAATTTGGAATGTATCTTAGAAAAGACTATGCAACTAATGAGTTGTTCAAATTGAATGTAATGACAATTACTAATAAAGGAAATAATTTTTCTACATATTTGCTTGAGTCTTCCAATGTGTGACATGGTAGACTAGGTCATGTTAATTATGATACAATGCATAGATTAATTAATATGGATCACATTCCGTCTTTTCAAATTGATTCAAAACATGAATGTGAAATCTATGTTGATGCAAAATTAAATAGGTCGTCTTTTCAATTAGTTGAAAGAGACATCAAACCTCTTGAATTGATTCATAGTGATATTTGTGATTTGAAATTTGTTCAAATAAGAGGTGTTAATAAATATTTTATTACATTTATTGACAATAGCACAAAATATTGTTATGTGTATTTGCTAAATCGTAAAAGTGAATCATTAGAGAAATTCAATATGTACAAAAAACAAAGTCGAAATCAACTTAACAAGAAGATTAAGATATTGAAAAGCGATAGGGGTGGTGAATATGAAACTCCTTTCAGTGAATTTTGTGCAAAACATGGAATTTACATGAACTAACTCCACCCTATTCTCCTCAATCCAATGGTGATGTTGAACATGAAAATTGCACCTAAAGGAGATAATAAATGCAATGTTGACGCATTATGGATTACCTCAAAATATGTAGGGCAAAGCTATTTTATCAAGCAACTACTTATTAAATAAAATACCTAGAAAGAAAGAAGATAAATCTCCTTATGGTAAGACCATCGTACAAATATTTGCAGTATGGGTGTGTCTAGATAAAGTTGTTATTCCAATATCGAAGAAAACAAAAATAGGTCCTAAAATTATAGACTACATCTTTATTGGCTATGCACATAAAAATGATGCTTATCAATTTCTTGTGTACAAGTCTAAAATTTTTGCCATACATGTGAACACGCTAATAGAATCATAAATGCATCTTTCTTTGGAGATATTTTTCTTTGTAAGTCTTGCAAGGAGTTGAGTTCTTCTAAAAGAACACTTGAAGTTATGAATCAAGAGGATAATGATAACTCGGTACATGAGATAGAACCGAGACATAGTAAAAGAGCAAGAGTAAAGAAAACTTTTGGAGATAATTTTCTAACATAGAAAATGAGTCACAAACTTATGATGAAGCTATAAGCTGTCCTAAAAGTCCTTTATGAAAGGAAGGCAATAAAATTAAAGTTGATTATATTTATAGAATCACACTTGGTAGTTAGTAAACCTTCCTCCTGGATGTAAGCCCTTATGGTCTAAATGGATTTTTAAGAGGAAAATGAAATCTAGTGGCTCCATTGATAAGTACAATACCAAGCTTGTAATTAAAGGGTGAAGGCAAAAAGAGGCCTTAGATTACTTTGATACTTATTCCCCTATGACGAGAATAAATTCTATTCCAATGATTCTCGCAATTCATGCATCAAGGAGTTTAGAAGTTCATCAAATGGGCATTAAAAAAACCTTCTTAAATGGGGATTAGATGAGGAAATTTATATGGAACAACCTGAAGTTTCATTGTTCATGGAAAAGAAAAGAAAATTTGTAAATTGGTAGAATCATTGTATGGATTAAAACAAGCACAAGAAAGTAGTATGAAAAAATTGATAATGCAATGATTAACAGTGGTTTCAAAATCAATGAATGTGATAAGTGTGTCTACACTAAAGAGACACAAAATAATTATGTTATTTTATGTCTTTATGTATATGATATAGTATTTGTTGGTAATGATGACTAAATGGTCAAATCAACCAATATCATGTTAAATTTAAATTTGATTTGACAGATATAAAACTTGCAAATGTGATTCTTGGGATAAAATCTCAAGAATTCGTTTTCATTTTGAGTCAATCCTATTATATGGACAAAATTCTTGAAAATTTTAATAAGAATGATTCTAGCATTGCTTGACAATACCCTCCATTTGTCTAAGAATAGAGGAGAGAGTAGTATTTGTCAAGTAGAATATTCTAGAATTATTGGAAGTCTAATGCATTTAATGAACAACATTAGACTTAGATATTACTTATACATTTAGTAAATTGAGTAGATGCATTCATAATCCAAGTGCAAATCATTGGAATCTTGAGGGTACTTAGGTACTTGAGATGTACAAGGAACTGCACTATACTAGATATGCAATTGTTCTTGAAGGTTATACATATGCAAATTGGACATGTGTTTACACTAGCTGGTGTAGTCATATCTTAAAACTCCTCAAAACAAATAATTATAGCTCGATCCATAATGGAATCTAAATTCATTGCTTTGGATAAATGTGGAGAAGTTCCGTGGTTACGACAATTCTAAGAGGATATTCCAAAATGAGAAAAATTGGTGCCATCAATTTGTATAAGTTGTGTTAGTCAATTAACAATTGGAAGAGCACAGAGTAACATGTATAATGGTAAGTCTGCAGATATACATCGTAGACACAATAACATTAAGCAATTACTCTCAACAAGCATAATCTTAATTGATTTATAAAATCGAAAGATAATATTGTAGATTCTCTAACCAAATTATTGAAAAGAGAGTTGGCTGAGAAAAAATGACGAGGGGAATGAGATTAAAACCGGTGAAAGAATAAGTTCTTATAAAGGAAAATCCAACCTAGTTGACTGGAGATATCAATATCTAGGTTCAAAGGGACGACCTACTTATAAAGTAATTAGTATGATCACTGTGGTAGAATATCCTGAACTCGTTCTTTTTTAAAATAGAGATATTGAAAGATTAAGGAATAGCAATTTATTGTTTTAATGATTCTTAAGTAGGTCTTGGGTACTTAAGTAATCTATGTGAGAGTGAAGTGAGACCACTTCAAAGGAATTGTTTTGGGCTCAATTCTTTTAAACTCTTGAAGAACTAGGTTGATGTTTATGGCCAAAAAAAAAAATGAGAATTAAACAAGCTTGTAATAATATTTATGTGATGTATGTGTCATTTTACATAAAAAGGCAAGACAGTTCAAGGACATCATGTCTAATGGATAGCTAGTAAAATACCTGTATTTCACCAAGAAGGCTCAAAGGATAACACCTACCTGCCCTACGTAGGTAGTAATTGTTGAACAATATTGTTAAGTTATATTCAAAATAATTTTTCATTCATGTGAGGAGTTGCTGGAAGAATAACATGAATTAGGTGAATGAGAAAATTATTTCTCAATTCAATTCATAGAACATTTATGATGTTCATGGTATAACAATGACTTGTGGGATGAATCATAAATCATGAATTATCAAATTCATTTAGATATCCATTGTATAAATAGATGTATTTGAAATATGTAAAATAATGAATATATACATCTAAAAATCCATAATATTTAATAAATTTATTGATGAGATTCATTGAATGATTGTCAAAAAGAATGAATTTTATTCTTTGAACCCACTTATTTCTTAGAATCTATAAATTGAAGCTCTCTATTCTAGTTCTATGATGATATTTTTGCAAGAAATTTGACTTCTTAAAATTCTTTACTTCGAACAATTTATTGAGAAAATTTATATAAGTTTATACTGTTTTTATCATAATTATTTTTCATAGCGATCAAAATATTATTTAAGTTCCTTGGATGAAATAGCATTGTGTCAACTATTTTATCGTATTAGTTTTATCTAAAAATACAAAAATTTTAAATTTAAACCTTTTTTTTTTTTATAAAAAAAAATATATATTTATCTATGTATGTATATATATATTTGTCCAAATTTATTTTGACTAACGGTGATTAATTTGATAAACAAGTTTAGATTTAAAAAAAAAACATAAAATGCCGGAAAGCAAAACTAAGGAAGAATGGAATGGTTTGATTCTTTCCCTACTGATGTACTATCAACTAGTCTACCTGATTTTCAAGATTAATAGACCTTTGTCTTTTGCTTAAAAAAAAAAAAAAAAAAAAAAAAATGGGCGGCGCCTCCTCTATTCAATTTTAAATAAATGCAAATTTAATGAATGTTGAAGAATTCGAGTTACATATGGATTGCATCTCTATCTCTATCTCTATCTCTCTTTCTCTATACATATATATACACTAGAGATAGATTCCACACCTATATGTATATTTCAATTTATTATTTTTAATCTGATTTTTATAATTATAATTTTTTTTTTTCTTTTTAGATAGTTATTTATCTTTATAAATAATTGAACCATAAAATTTTATATAAAGTACATAATATACATACATATATATATATATATTTACAAAATTCTAATATTAAAATTTATTTTGAAATTTTTTATTTAGATCATTTAATGTAAAAATTATTATTTTAATTTAAATTTGATTTGAATTGCACCCTGCAAAACTTTGTGTACTATTGATAGGCATACGACTCGTGGCAAGTCAGCATACGTACAGTATATTAGTGTTGAATTTTTGTGGCTATAAATGAAGTGAAACATGGAAGAAAATGGAATTATCTGCAATAATAATGAAATTAATACTTAAAAGCACAAGTTATCACATCAAATTTAAGACTTAAAAATGGTGGCGTGATGTGTCTCCTAAGCATTTATGAATGTCCCAACATATGCACAGTTGGGAAGATCATAGAAAAAGCAAATATTGCCAACAGAGAGCCTCACGGAATTCCACATCGAATAGGTGAGTGAAGTTGAGGTTACAAATAACCTTTCTAATTCGCAATTGTTTAGATGCTGGAAGTTTGTGAATTTCTTTTTCCTCTTCTTTTTTCTTCACACCTATTTATCGACCGTAACATTTACGAGTATAACACTTATAACAGTACTCTTTCACATCTATTCACCGACTGTAACAGTTACGAGTATAACACTTATAGCAGTACTTACGTCAAAGCTAAGGCTTTGCTTTTATATATATATATTTGTATGTATGCTCCCATAGATAGCTTTTCCTCAATTGGCAACAAGAATTAAAAGAAGAGAATGTCTCATCCAATTTTCGAAGCAAACGAGAACAGTCCATATGGAGTTCTATCAAGGGAAGAGTTTTACAAGAAACATCAAATTCTTCACCAAGAGAGTTTCATGATCAACGAGCAAAATATGAAAATCTACACTCAATCATGGCAGCCCAACTGGAGCAGCAGCAATCCCTGTTGGCGGCCGAAAGGATTCGTTGCAATGGTTCACGGTTATTGTTCGGAAAGTGGTTGGCTATTTGAGCTCAACGCTGTCGCCATAGCTAAAGCAGGATTTCTTGTCTGCGCTCTCGATCTGCAAGGACACGGCTACTCCGACGGTCCACCAGGTTACATTTCGGATATGGAATCGGTAGTTTCCGATTGCATTCACTACTTCAATGCCCGACGATCGGAGTACGATTGCAAGTACAAGAATCTCCCAGCTTTCCTCTATGGTGAATCCATGGGGGGTGCGATTTGTATACTAATTTGTCTAAGGCAAAAAACAAACGAGTACTGCAGGCCGTGGAACGGTATGATATTGAGTGGACCGATGTGTGACATCTCGAAGAAGTTCAAGCCAATATGGCCACTCGAAAAGCTACTTCCGGTGGCTGCTTTCTTTGCACCGTCATGGAGAATTTCATGCACAAAACCTCCGGCAAAAGGGTCGTACAAAGAGAACTGGAAGAAGAAACTGGTTGCGAACAGCCCCAACCGCCCCGAAAACGGAAAACCACCGGCCGTTACTGCAAAGGAACTCGTCAGAGTGTGTAAACTGATAAGGGAAAAGTGTCACGAACTGGAGGTTCCCATGTTGATCATGCACGGGGAAAACGACACCATATGCGATCCTGAAGCTGCTAAATTTGTGTTCGAATCTGCGGCGAGTAAAGACAAGACGATGAAGATTTTTCCAGGAATGCGGCATCAGTTGATAGGTGAACCAAATCAAAGTGTACAAATGGTTTTCGATACAATGATTGCTTGGATCGAAGTCAGAACTGCATTAGCCAAAACAAAATAAAATCCGTGATATTATTTTTATGTGACTGTTTTATTTAATTTTATTATATTTTAATTAGTTTTCCATCATGATTTTAAAATAATTAGATTATAATTTATTGTAATATTTTTAATTTATATATCTGATCAAATTAAAATTAATATAAATTAATTGTAAAGTACTAATTTGATGAAAAATTAACTAAAATATCATTAAAGAAATAAAAATAATCACTTAGAGATAATACAAGGATAAAAATAAAATAAAATAAAACTGTGAAAAATAAGAAAATAGGAACTAAAATCACCTATTTTCTTTAATCAAACCTATATTTAGTAACATACACTACAAAAAAAAATGGTTTTTTACAAGACTATATATGATTTATTTATAATGGACTTTATACGACAATTAGAATGGATCATCGTATATAGTTGGAGTATATATGACGACTCTTCAACCATCGTTTATGATGTACTTTATACGATAGTTAGAATGAACCGTCGTATATAATTAGACTTTATATGATAGTCTTCAACACTCGTTTATAAATCACTTTATACGTCGGTCCTAATTAACGGTTATATATACTCTTAATATAAAATAAGTAATTTTTTGTAAAATAATTTACTATATTAATATGTTATTAATAAAAATATATAATCTTATATATTTAAAAATGTAACATAAAAAATTATTAAATTTTAAAAATAATATTTTTTTTAAAAAAAAATTAATATTGTATAAATAAATATACTTTTTATAAAAATAAATTGAGTGCTATATATAATTATCTTGAATTTTAAATACAAATTTAATTTTTTAGAATAAAAGAGTTATTAAAAATTTAAATAAATCAATCATTTCATGCCAATTAATTAGAGATGATATTATTGTTTAATTTTTTTTTTCCTTTAATAAAAGATTTATTAAAAAATTAAATAATTCATCATCTCCCCCACCCTTTCTCTTCCCAATCAACCCACTCAACTACACAGAAAAAAAGCAATCACAATTTTTTTACTCTCCCAAGTCCCAACTCACCATGCGATTGCGAAGCCGCCACATAGCTCTTGCTTGGTCGCCAGACTACTACAACCATGATTCTCGGTGGTTTCCATTTCCGCCTCCATCTCTGTCTCCAATGGCTGCAGTTCTAGAACTTGATCAATGCCTGCTTTCGAATTTGCATCGTCAGCAAAATAAGAGGTTTATCAATCATTTAAATTGTAATTTATGTGTGTTTATTAGGTTGATTTTGTCGATTATACCATAGATAGTATTAATGCCCTTCTTAATTTAGATTAGACCAATATGAATGAATTTTCCTATCAAACTCCATGATTGTTCTCAGTAATCCTATAGACTTTGATTTTCCTAGTAATTTTTATGAAAAGAATTATTTGCATACCAAATGTTTGTTGCTTGGCCTCTTTGCCTAAGTTTCCTTGCTTCTTTGATTAACCTAAACTTTTGATTACCAAGAATTGTTTGCATACCAATAATTTTCAGTCAAGTAAATTCCTTTATTTCTTATCATCACCATCTCAGGATCATCTTTATTGGCATAGCAGTGGTCATTCCGGATATCTTGTCACTGGCCTCTCCAGGGGAGAGAGCTGAATGTTGTAGAGAGGCTCCTCAACGTAAGAATCCTGC
The DNA here is from genome assembly GCA_035583425.1 of Marsdenia floribunda. NCBI lineage: Eukaryota > Viridiplantae > Streptophyta > Magnoliopsida > Gentianales > Apocynaceae > Marsdenia > Marsdenia floribunda. Next base: position 10,997 of record JAXGGT010044320.1, read on the forward strand.
TGGTGGACATGAAGGTATCAGGGGTCTTAGAGCCTTGGGTGAAAGAGACCTATCATACCGCCTTTCCTTTATTGCCAATTTTGTACAGGTTGGAAATTTTCTAAAGTCTTTACAACTTAAGCCTATCTGTTTATAAGAATCCATTTCCATAATATAGACACTAGTTTAAGCTTGAAACTGGAATACATGCTATCTCAAAACATCAAGGTTAACACATAGTTACTATTATTTAAGTACAGAAAATATTATAAATTTGAACTAAACAATCGCTTGATTAAATAACAAAACAATATATCAAATTATAAGAAATATAGAGGAAAGAAACTAAAGAAACAGTAGTGATCCATCTAGTCTAGTAGATGCATAATTCTATTTCTTGTTAAAGAATTTTCGCTTTACTCATGTCATTAATGGTAAAATCTCCTAATTAAATCTCTTTCAATTGAAGTTCCTTCGTTAATTAGAGATCTACTCTTACCTCTGCTAGGGTAAATAAAACGCGTATGAAGACTTAAGAAGTTTGTTAGATGATTAACTGATGCCGAACTTAAGAGCCTCAAGTCCATTCCACTAAATATGTTTGTTACCAGCGATCCTATTTAGTCAATCTTTTGGTCTCGATGTCAAATATTTTATCATGCAAAAGTGAATCTACAGGGTTTAGTTAT